>JAHPZR010003197.1:0-45943 GCA_019787425.1 Platygyra sinensis | reverse complement strand
GTAATTAGATATTTTTGTTAACCCTGAAGGTAAAAATATCCAGAAATGGCCACTTCATCGACGATTCAAATGAATATAGGTTTATATATGTTCCTAGCACAATTTCTAGGGGGAGAAAATATTTTTCTCGAGCGCTTGGGTTTTGATTTTTTTCCCGCGAAACGGGGGCAAGTAAAGAGTTAAAGGTAAAATAAACATCTTATCTTGTCCTGCTTTGCGTTCGTTGTAAAAGAAATGGGCCCAATCGCAATAAAAAAGCCACATTCCCTCCAAACTTTATGGACTTCTGTTCGCAATATTTTCTTGGACGCCATTAGAGTTTCTCTCTTGGAACCGCCTAGGAGCTGCATAATTTTGCAAAGACCCGCTGAACGATAATGATTTTCAGAAGAAAAGCATTAGGCTCAAGGGTAATCAAGTGTTTAGATGAAGCTTGGCAAAAATAATTTAAAATTTATAGCATTGTTTTGTTGATTGTGTGATGCGTGCTCACGGCTCAGAAGTGGTTGCCCCAATCAAATTTCTTTCGAAGATAAAAATAGCCTTGTTCGGAACGAAAACGCTGTGTTTATTTCTTAAGTTTAGCAATTTTCTGCGAGCATTTTTTAGTTTCTCTGTGTCAAACTTAACTTAACAACGATATATTTATTAAAACTGTAGAAATTGTACAGAAGTTGCATACAATTAACTTTCTACAGTCTCTACCGCGAAAATGAAGCCAGCACTTTTGATGCTAAAATCCAGGTAAATCTCTGTTTTCGGCAAAACAAGCAAGTTGGGCGCCGCCGTGCTAAATGAAAAGTGTTACGTTATTAAAAAGAAATGGATAAGTCAAAAAATACTTATTGTATGAATGTGTTCCACACCATGCCAGAAGATATCAAACACTTTCAACAAGCGGAACCTGAAAATTATTTTGATTATACAAACTGGCGACTGAAAATTTGCATCTGGCGACTATATTTCTCCAGTTAGTCGCCAAGAGGCGACCCAGCAGTTTTTTTTTAATTTCAAGCCCTGAACTAAAAAACAGAAATTAGTGTGACTTGCGTCACATTCAATGACGTAATTGCTTCAAATCAAGCACTTCAGTAATACAAAAAGGCAATATATTTTGTACTAAATAAAGAGTAGAATATCCATATGACTTTCTTTACATTGAAGTTTCACAAGCTTTTAGCAAATAAACATCATAATTTGCACGCTTTGCATGCAGTCAGCCTTTCTTATTACTTTCTTTGCATAGCGTGGATCTAGCGTGATTTATAATTATTGGAGATTTTTGTTTACCTTGAAGGAAAAGGTCTTTTCATTGACCTTTCAAACGAATATAAATTTACATATGTTCCGAGATGAAACGCAGTGCACATGTTAAACCAGTCCTTGAGGATTCATGGTTTACTGTAGACAAGAGATCACTTGAAAGGCCGCGGGCAAGAACGTCCCCTTGATTTTTTGCTAAAATCGAAAATGGCCAAAACAGCTCCAAACTTCGCATGCCAATTTGTTTATACCTGTAGAAAACTGCCTTGCACTTATTTCCCCTCGTTTCTGTTGCGTATTCCAGAAATAACGTATGCAAAACACTTGTTTGTCACAGTCCGCGCGCGTCTTTTGGAACTGCTTTGTTGCACAATACTATTAGCGTTGTTTTTCTTTTAAGTTTTTTCAAATGCTGACTTTAACTCCTAGGGTTAAGAGTTCCCAGTTTCATTAGATTTAGGGTTAGGGTTACCGCTCGAAACTAGGGTTAGCGTTGAAGGTTAGGCTTACGAAACAAGGTTAGGGTTAGCGTTTGGGGTCGGGGGTATGGGTCGAGCTTAGAGTTAACCTTTAGGCCTAGGGTTATTGCTTAGGGCTAGCGCTCAGAATTAGGGTTATTGCTTAGGATTAGGGCTAGCGCTCAGAATTAGGGTTATTGCTTAGGGTTAGGGCTAACGCTCAGAATTAGGGTTATTGCTTAGGATTAGGGCTAGCGCTTAGAGTTAGCGCTAGTGCCTCGGTTCGGGCTAGAGTTAAGGTCAGGACACGTTAGGGTTAGCGGTGTTAGGCCAAGGGAAACAATCTCGACTTGCACGAATCGATACCTAACTAAACTCAATGAAAAGTGGCTAGAGAGAGAGGTTGGATGTTTTGCAAATCGGCTACGTCGGTGATTGAAATGTTTCTACGTGAAATTACTTTTTTGGTACAAAAATGCCCGTTCCATGAAATGATTATATCTGACAACACAGAAAGAGAAAGCCTTAAGCTAACACGCTGCTGCATGCCGAAAAAAAAGCGCATGAAACGGAAAATTCATCAGCAAAGGAACGCTGAAATACAAAGCAAAACTTACATTTGAGCTGAAGTTTTCTTCTTCCTATAGTCTTCCCATAGTTAAACGTACGATCAGGCGTTCTTTGTCTTTTTTTCTTCGCGGCGGGCTCGATTCTATCACAATTCAAAGTAATCATCTGCTTGGAAAACCACGATACACACACACGGAACGCTTGCTTGCGAATTTAACCGACCTGCGATTTCTCTTTGGCCCGTAAAAATGGCTTAGAAACTTCGAAGGTCTTCGAAGCACAGCTCAAATGCAACGACTTTGCTGCCTGGCCTTTCTCACCAGTTCCCGGCTGTGTCTGAGTCACGCTAACAAGTGCTACAAGTCACGCACACCATGGTCACGGCGCTTTACGTATGAAAGATTATTATGGGATATCCCAGAAATTTTTGGAGCGAAGGATAGTGAGGCGGCTAATTTCAAGAAAATAATAAGAGTCTAGAAAGCAGTTCTAATTTCCAAAACTGACACACGCCGAAGTTCGGCAAATGAGCCATAAGTCCACGACGGATGCTTTGTTTTGGACGAAGAAGCGTTTCTAGACTCTACCGCCTGGCTCACTTGTTCCTCAATGGCTAAACTCACGGCAGACTTAAACCATGATCTCGGAACAAGAACACACCTCGCTTCTTTGAGGCGTGCTAGTGACTTTGATCGAGGGTCAAAGGCTTAATGATGCCAAATCTCCTACCAGGCGGGCGCAAATATTCCTCGAATAAGCATTGAATATCGGTGGAAATAACGAGCAAACTCTGCGTAATAAACAGGTAAGCCAGCTCTGACTTTGTGTTATCGCTTTGCGCGCCAAAAGCGTAAGTCACTGACAATGGCAGCTAAAAAACATGTCATCCCAGATCCCTACCAGTAAAAACGGCAATTAAATTACAAAGACACGGAGAAGGTTTTTGAAAGAAAAAGAAAAACAGAACGAAAAAAAAACAGATATCACCGACCTCGAATCGAGCCCACGAGTGTCACGAAAAAACATATACGAATCAGCTTCGTTCAGCGCTTATCCACTTGAGCTAACGGAGCGGCAGTGCGAAATCATTGCGTTATAGTGACTTCATGCTTTAGCCAAACAAAAGGTTTCTTTTGTTTTTCGTTTAACAATAGATCTCCAAAAGATGCCGCTTGGAAAACTGAGTCAGTTTTGCATACGTTATTTCTAGAAAACGAAGAGAGACCCTGCGAAACAAACTTCAGAGCAATATTTCGCTGGTAAAACAAAGCCCACATGCCAAAATTCAGCTACTTTTGAGCACTTTGAAAATGGCCAAAAAATCAAGGGGACGTTCTTGCCCGCGGCCTTTCACTTATATTATTGCAAGATCGCTCTTATTTGTCACCTAATGAAAGTGAACAGTACAAGTTGCATGATTCAAGGTCCCGATGAGGACTTGGCCAGTACTGTAACTGTAACTATAAATCTTTATTTTAACATGGAAAATCATCAGCTAAGTTAATAGTTAAAAACTAAAACTCATACAACTGTTTTACATGATTGCTGTGTGGGAATCTGATATCTCAGATACCTTCTTAATACAATGTTTAAACTTCTCAATAGAACTGACGCTTTTTCAATCTTGGGGCAAGTTGTTTCACAAACAGGCCCCACTATAACAAAAGCATTTTTTCAAGTAATTAGTATTTGGCTTGGGTAGCGAAAGCTTTCCTTCACGAAAGCATAAAAGGTTGTGTGATTCAATGTCTGGCTGAGCTGAAGTTTGGTTCAGGTCACAGACAAAACAACAAAAAACGAGTATCACACTATTAATAAGGCTATTAATAAACAGCTTTCTTCCTTATTAAATAAAGGTCACAATGAAATTTGTTTGTGCTATGAGTACAGGACAGTCAAAAAAGTCATGCGAATCACACAATGCGAAGTTTAGGTTACCCACGGCTAATTTTAGAACGGTTGGGCTTTTCCCCCCGCGAGTTCTGGCATGCTCTTGTTTATGTCAGCAAATGTTTCATTTTGATTCACATCTCGTAACTCGCTTCAAAAAAACAGCTTAAAAATTCACTTTAATTGCCCAAACCCACAAGAACTACTCACAAAATTGCAAATAACTTTATGACAGTAGCTTCTGGAGAAAAAATCACCTTACAAAGTGTGATCTCATTTGTCATGTAGCGAAAGTGGAAGCACAGGCAGCCCAAGCTCTCTTTATGAACCAACAGAAGAACACAATATGGCATCGAATTATAAGGGTTTGCATGGGATTTTCTACAAGATATCCATGGAGGTAGTTAAAAGTGGAAATATTCAGTAAAAATGGCTTACCTTATTCCATACGTGTGTTGTTTGCTCCTGGTGCTGTTATTTTACGGATTCAACTTGATTTAAGCGACTTTTTGGAATCCTGGTTTTCTCGTCATATAGAGGAGACAACGCGAAACACTCCTGTCCGGACAGCCCGCCAAACGAAGTCAAAAATCCCAAGGCTAAAATGAACCCACGGCCACAAATCCACCGCAGAATTCAAGGACAAAGGTTGATCCTTCATTTCAATTCTCTAGCCACACAATCACAGCCCTGAGATCGACGCCAGGTGGCTCTTCGCGTCCCCAGTGAAAGATCAACCTTTGCCCTTGAATTCTGCAGTGGATTTGTGGCCGAGCGTACACTTTAACCTGGGATTTTTTACTTTGTTCAGCAGGCTGTCTGGACAGGAGTGTTTCGCCTTGTCTCCTCTTTATGACGAGAAAACCAGGATTCCAAAAAGTTGCTTAAATCAAGTTAAATTGGTAAAATAACAACACCAGGAGCAAACAACACACGTATGGAATAAGGTAAGCCATTTTTACCGAATATTTCCACTTTTAACTACCTCCATGGATATCTTGTAGAAAATACCAAACAAACCCTTATAATTCAATGCCATATTGTGTTCTTCTGTTGGTTCATAAAGAGGGCTTAAGCTGCCCATGGTGAAAGCAGTAATGTCAGTACATTCCATGGCTGATGTATTTCCTTTTTTCTCATATTTAATATTCCCTTCGAATCCAACGCTTTGATAAAACCAAAAGAAAATACAAAGAAAACAAAGGTTGTGTGATTCAATGGCTGGCCGAGCGGAAGTTTAGCACTGGTCACTGACAAAAAAAAAATAAACACTCTGTAGAACATGAACCGCGCTTGGCCATAGCCGCACGGTTAATAAGTTAGCCATAGTTGATTATGAAGAAGCAGTAACATGGGTCTTCACAATCAAGCTCTGGACCACTGTCAAGTACAGGTAAGTCTTCTGCTTACTCCCAAAACTATGCCAGGCATGGTACAATCTCAACCAAAACACAGCTATTAATATTTATACTTCGCTAGTTGAATAAATTGCTGTCCATCATAATCTAATGAATTCCGATCCAAACCCTCGCGAGAGCAGGTCTGGACATCCCATAGTTTCTTCAAAAGGTAAGATATCAAACACGACTTCAATAATGTGTACACCTTTCTTACCTCAAGAACAACTCCTTTCGCTGTTCAAATGTCCATGGTCTTCCATAGAAACCTATTATCAATTAAAGGTGGAAAACAGGTGTCATTTAGTCTTCATAAAATGAACGCCTTTGTGGTAAATGAGATTTGTTGGGCTCGTACGTAAATATAAGGAAACTCGATGTGCCTTTCCGTTAAAGACCGCCTATTACCTTCAACTACCCCGCTTAGAAAAACTTCAGTTTTATCTTTAGATGAATCTGAAGTCATTGCATCCCTTTTCTTTAATCCTACGCGAAGTTTCAGTCTTGAATTCTTGAGAATACGAACTCGACCAGATAACGCCTTCATTAGTAAACCCGGACGATACGCTCGCTCGCCACCGCTCGCATTCGGATTATGCGCAGTTCCACCACGCCCAAGCAGGCTTTTCTGGTTTTCATAAACTCCCGCGAGCTTCGCGCGTAGTCCCGCGCGCAACATTTATCGAAAGTACTACTTCGTGTAGCTTGCACCATTCTCACATCATTCCAAAATGGCCGCATACGAACACAAGGTTATTCCAAACAACTGTGTTTCAGAGATTAAAGTTCCAACAAGAGTAAGAGACGCAAATGGAGTTGATCACAACCCAGCTTTGGGTTTGTATGTCACTTTCAATAATTATTTTGATGGAGTTTCGGTGTGGAATCCAATGAGTGGGAAAGTGGTAGCTGAATTAGGAGGTGTGGGCGAGCACTTCTGTGACACGTTGTTTGTACCAGGTGATCGTATTGTCGTAAGTTCATCAGAAGCACACCATGGAGGAGCAGTCCAGGTCTTCAGCCTTGATAAAAACAAATGTAATTCAGCTGAATCTGTAAAAGAGAAAGACGATGACGAAGACTCAGAAGACGATCACGAAGATGAAGTCGAAGATGCCAAGTCAGCTGAATTGGTAATAGAAGACAAATATCTCACGATGACTTACCCGGGAGCGATTGCTTTGTCTCCAAGGAAGAATCTTCTTGTCACAGATGCATTTAATGGTGGTGAGGGTGTTTATGAAATCTCCATAGACTGGGATAATTTAAAGGTCCTCAAATCCAGAGAGATTATTCCTGGAGACGAGGAAGCTGAGAGCGGAATTACATTACTATGCTGTTCTCCGGATTTCAAGGTTGCAACGTTTTGTGATAACCCACCCATTTTATCAACTGCAAAAGTTTGCATGAACTCAGAAGAGGAGGTAGAGATCCAGGAACAAGAGAAAATCACATATTACAGGCTTGATGGACAAGAACACCAGATTGACGAGGGCATAGTTGGACTTGTCCATGATGGAGAGAACCTAATCATTGCAAACGATAATGAAAGTAAAATTGTGTTGCTTGAGTCAATGACAGAAGGTACCAATGCCCATCTAGTTGCATCAGATGTCAAACCTACTGGGCAAATGAGAATAAACTCTGAAGGACAGCTACTTGTCTGCCAAGAAAGCATTCTAAAGTTGTTTGAATACAAGTGTAACCCAAGGTCCCTTCAAGACTTATGCCGATGTCATGTCAGAAAAACAATTTGGACTGGTTATATTGATAAAATAAATACCTTGGAAATTCCATCAGTGCTGAAAAACTTCCTGCTTTTCAAATAAAAGTTTGACCTTACAACTTATGGAAGTTACTCTGAATTGTTAAGTGGTATATACACTGTATCTCAAATAAGGACTGTGGTCTAAGAAAAATTAAGAGGAGCCCCAAAACAAAAGTTTAGGTTTAAACGTAACCAAAATCTGGAAATCATCTGCATTCACTGAAAAAAGAAATGCCTGCAGCACATAACAGTCAGGTTATTAAATAGGGTGATTTTTATTGCCTATCCTTATTCTCAAAAATGGAAATTAGGTTATGGCTTTTCCTAGACTATCAAGTCAACTGTTGATCTATTCATCAATGAAACAAAGAAAACTTAAGTTGAATCCAGAAGTTCTTCCATATTTAAGCAATTAGATTATTCCCTCTTGATTTCCATTCTGCGATAGGTGGCAAGGGCACATTCTGAGTCCACTATCTTGCATAAAAATCGAGAGCGAATAATCTAATATTATTGTTTTAGTATAAATTGTTTAAAACTTTATCTAAATCCTCTTTACAGACACTCAAAAATGCCATGAAGCAGCTGCCATTTTGTAAACAAGGGCATGCTGCCACACTACTTACTATCCTTCACAGATTAGTATAAATTATGTGAACTGCAGGTCAGGGGTAAAATGTAGACTAAAGGCTTTACATATGCAATGTGTTATTTCCATCATCAAAAGTTAAGTGCAATAATTACAAACAGGACTGTTCAACCTAACCACAGTCAAAGTCTGCTGGTTGGACTAAATATCACCCCAGTTAAACTGAATATATCACACAGATTAGCCTGAATATTGTTCCGGATAGCCTGTTTACACTCTGTGTAGGTTTTAAATTAGGTTTCAAGGATGAAAATGGTAACATGATTCAGTTAAAAAGTCTGTAATCTGCAGTCTGTATTTTACCCTGGTCTGCAGTCTGTATTTGACCCTCAGTCTGCATTTTAACCCCAATCTGCAGTCCAGAGTCTGTGTTTTACACTGACCACCAGGCCAACCTTGTTGTAACATGCCCGGGGGGTACTCCCTTGTAAGGACTTCATTGGGACATGCGGCCAGCCAGGGTATGTTTTTCGGGATTTTTGTCTTGAACAGGTTATCAAATTTATCATTTTTTGCCTTAATCAGGGTATTGTTTTATCAATTTTTGTCTTAAATGGGATATCTTTTCTTGGACGATAAACAGCAAAATTTCTACAAGCTCTTGAAAATTAATATTGACTTCCATTGACTTTGGCATTGATACCAGGCACAGAAAGCCACACAATTTGTAACCGCAACTTTTAATCTATGTCTTAAACAGGGTATCAAAAATCAGAATTCTGTCTTAAGCAGGGTAGGAAAATCAGCGATATTTGTCTTAAACAGGGTCAGGTTATGAGGGGCCAGGCCACACCTCCCCACCCAGGAATATATCGAGTTACCCCTCCCCCCCCCCTCCGGGGTTACATGACAGCACTTTATATTTTATAGGTCTATTAAATCCCTAAACGGAAAGTTAAATCTTGAAATTTTGATGCAAATCAAAGTAGCATGGTTTCAAGTGATCTTCTCTAGACACAAATCCCATGAAAACATCCAGACCTGCAGTATTTTCAGGTCTTTGTCAAGAAAGTCTTTAATCCAGTATATCAATATTAACTGTGCCTTCCATTGGTTTTAATATACCCCTGCCAAATGACTTCCAGGGTGCTCCCTGATAGCAAAAGATTCCATCCTCCTAGTGGTAAATTGTTAACCTCTCAACCATAAAACACGCTTTTGGTGAATCATTGTAGGTTTTTGTTCTTTTGGTGACTTTACTTTGTTCTCGTGACGTCACTACATTAATTATGCTTGCGGCTGCCAAGCCAATATGGCGACAAGAAAGCCTCTTCATGGCAGTCATAGTTTTGATGCGGAATCGTGCGAGGGGGGAAGAGAACTGTTCGAAGCTTGTAGGAATGGCGACGTTACAAAAGTCCGACGAATAGTGAACGTTAATTCTAATGTGAATCTCAGAGATACCGCCGGCAGAAAGTCATCTCCGCTTCACTTTGCAGCAGGTAAGCCAAGGAGATAATAACAAATACAAACGGCGCCCTTGATGTCAACATTTTAAGAGAAAGTCACTTGTTTTCCTCAGGAACAGAACTTAACTTTTACGCTTACTGAATCTGCAATTTTCTACTCTGTTAAACCTTAGTAAGTTGAAAGATGCTCGAGTTGTCTTCATTGAATGTCCAAAATTATGTGTTGACAAAGTTCACCACTCTGTCGATTGTGAAAAGCTTCAAGCTTATCCTTTTTTATTGATTCTGCTCTTCTGTGTTGCTTTTAAATCTTCATTATTGGTTTCTACACTGAGAAGATAGCTTTGAGTTTTTTTCCCATTTTGGTGAAAAAGAATCTCACCTTTTTGGAAGCCATTAACTTTACCTACTGATAGCACTGCGTGATGGCTGAAATTTTACGAAATCCTTAAATGTTTTCGTGAGCTGGTCGCCTTTCAGAAGTTAACGTCGCAACCGTTTAACCTTTTTAACGTTTCATTAGTTGTATGACACTTCAGATCATTGTAAACCTCTTCCATTTCATTTCAATGTATGCCAGCACTTTCAAAGCACCACTTTGTGAGTGCAAAACACGAAACACAATAAATGCTATCCCGCTGAGCTTGGGTGAATCAATGAAACAACCTATTCTTGAATTATTTGATCTATAAACGTTTAATTTATTGGTTTAATAGCCTTGACAATGAAGTACTGTAGTTTTTGTGTGAGCATTTTAAGTCTGAGCCTTGTTAACTATTAAGACAATGGATTTTTCTTCTCACTGACCAGGATTTGGCAGAAAAGAAGTTGTAGAATACTTGTTGCAATATGGAGCTGATGTTCATGCAAAAGATGATGGTGGGTTTTTCGTGTTTGTTTTATTTTTAAGTATAATTGGCACCCCATTCTAAAATAAAATCCTTGACAGTGATTCCTCTGGCTGGAGGAACCATACCCATGTCAGTTAAACTGTACGAGACCATGTTTAGCTACATTTTGAAATGTCCCCTTTACTAGATGTCCTCCACCCAACTGTATTCCCACCCTATGCTAGTGTTGCTATTTTCCAGAAAGTCAATCACTATCAGTGATGGTCTGTTACTCGTAAGCGACAATGATATGTATTACTGTTATAAGATAAGAGTTCATCTATTTTGTGAGAATATTTTAATAACACATCCTTGTCAGTCAGTGTTGTAGTCCTGAGTCTCTTCAATGCCAATGCTGTCTTGGGGGTTGGCATTTAAATGTGGAAGGAGTCAAGGGTGATGGGCTCCCAGGGGCGGGTGGTGGATTGGTGATGGTCTGATGGGGCTCCATAACAGCCTCTGGTGGTGGTGGTTCCAGGATAGGACAGGGTGGAATGCTGACTGCTGATTCTGGGTAGCTGGAGCTCTGCTGTGCTGGGGAAGTGGCATTTGTAACTGTGCTTGCTGGGCCTTGGCTATGGGGGTTCTGGAGGTGGCTGATTGGATGCCAGAGTAGTTGGCGTGCATGTTGTTGGCCGCAAGGTGGGTGAGGCGGCAGGCTTGGCAAGCAGCTTAGTGATGTGTCTTAAGTCATCACGGATGGTGCATCGAAGTTGTGATGCTTGGACAGGGACATATCTTCTCAGGAACTTGCGGTTGCGAAGGGTGATTCTACCAGATCCATCTACACATACTAAATATTGGTCAAATTGACCGACCTCGATGATAACGCCTGTTTTGTCCCACTTGTTGGGATGTGGACCTGTCTGGTTTTTAATACGTACGTGGTGGCCGACTGCAAGAGATGGTAATCTTCTGGTGTGCACTGTTCACTGCTCAGCTTCTTTCATGTGCCTGGTCCTAAGGGCTTCCTCTCTGGCTGCCAGAGTGTCACTCCAGGTGGGGTGAGATATGTACTGGCTGGGAAGTATGGGTTTGAAGTCCTTGATAGGTCTGCCAAATACATAATGAGCAGGTGACAGCTTTGTGGCAGGATCAGGGGTTTTCTGATGTTGGAGTATGGTGCATTGTAGGTCATCAGCATTTAGACTGCCCTAAGGGTCTGTGTTGTTGGTGTTGAGTGGTTTGACAGTTTTGATGCCAATTTTTGCTCTGCAGTTTGCGGGTGGATGGGCTACAGATGACAGGCGGTGGTGTACTCTCCAATCCTTGAGGAAATGGCTGATGCGGTGAACTCAGGGCCCCCATCTGCTGTACACTCATCTGGGATGTCAAATGTTCCAAATATGCATCGTAAACAGTCAATTAGGCCCTTAGATCCTGCTTGTGCCTGTTCGATGATGGGCCAGTTTGAATATCTGTCAACCACAACAAGTTAGTTCTTACCCTTAAGGTGGAAAAAACAGCAGATATGCACTGGAAGGGATATGTTACAGGTCAATTTGTTTCAACCTAGGTTAATTTGTTCCAACCTAGGTCAATTTGTTCCAGCCTAGGTCATTTTGTTTCAACCTAGGTCAATTTGTTTCAACCTAGGTCAATTGGTTTCAACCTAGGTCAATTTGTTTTCTAGGTAGGTCAATTTGATATTACAGTAAGATTAATTTGTATATAGTTAGGGCAGAGGTACATGTACTGTAGTGTAATAACGGGTGAGTATGTCTGATTTGAATAATTTAAGGAAATATATTACGACTACAATGTATATGTAATTTTAAAAAATGGCTCACTGGTAAGGCATCAGGACATGAATCGAAAGGAAAACCAAAGGTCTGTGGTTCAAGGCTCACAATGTAAGCATTGAGATAAAAGAATATGGGCTGCAATGTTGGGAGAGCAGGGAGGGAATAGTAGGTGAAGTAAGAAGAGTGGAGATGAAGAGAAGGTGCCAAAAACATTTTTGTTTGCCGCAAAAAAAAATTGACCTAGGTTTAAACAACTTAACCTAGGTTGGAAAAAATTTAACCTGAATTTAAATTTGACCTGTAACAGATATGCTGGCCAGACAGGAGGGAAGGGTGGAGCATTAGGTTGGGAAGTTGCCATACAGTTGCAGTGATGACAGTTTGTTTGTGTGGCGGTGATGGCCAGGGTTGTGCATGGCCAGAAAATGGTCGATTCTACATGTGCAGACATGGAGGTCACACCCTAGTGCGCGGAATGAAGGACGGTGAGGACATGTTGGCAGAGAAAGGGTGGGATGACTGTGCATGCTTTGTAAAGTATAGTTTTATCTACAGTGTACAGGTGGTCACGAAACTGATGGTAATCACAGAGTGCTGGTGGTAGCTCATGGCGGAATTCTGGGAAGCCTTATTGAATGATAGATATGAGCTATACTATGTTGGTGTCACTTGCTGTGGCCACTTTGATGTGGTCCAAAGTGATGACCAGGGTGTTTAGGGATGAGGACACTAATGATGCCAGCTCATCATTTCTGGTAGTGTGGGATGCTGGAGGCTCTCTGCAGTGGATGCCAGGCAGGAAAGAGTGTCCAGAGGGGTTGAATAGGAATGGGATAACTGTAGCACCTGAGGCTGCTATGTCATCTGGTAGTAGCATCATGTCTGGGTTTGTGGAGCCAGCAGGGTGGCAGGAAACTGCATTGGCAGCTTTGTGTTACACGCCAGGAATTCCGTGCACCATTCAGAATTTGTAGCGTAGGGTTTTCTCCTTAAAAGGTTACGAAGCCTGGCATTTGAGATCTCCTTGAGGGGTCAATCACTGAATACTTTAAGTTAAGGTTTGTGATTAATTAATGATAAGTCGCTGCAGCCTAGTACAAAGAATCTAGCTTTATCATGGGCATCAACGACAGCAAGGGCCTCCCCTTCCACTGGGGTGTAGCGTGATTTAGCAGCATGTGTGAAGCGGCTCCCAACAAATGTAACTTTCCAACCTTTGCGGCAGTAGAAGGGTTCAGTAGAGGGGCAGTGGCAGTGTTTATGGAATAGCCAGAATCCTATGCCTGTTTTAGACCAATCTGTGACTAGGCAATTTGGTTTGAATTTCTCAAAGATGCGTACTCCCATTTCAATTTCCTCAGTAATCACAGATTTGGACTCCTCAAATGGTTCATTAAGCTCACTGTCCCATTTGAAGGGTGTGCCAGGTTTGAGTGACTGGTGGAAGGGTAGCATGCGCTCTATTGCAGCAAAGGCATATGACCAGGAACACACATTGGTGATGTTTGTAGGTGTGATGGGAAGTCATGTATTGTGTCAAGGTATTTCTTGCATGGCCAGATGTTGATGGAGGTGATTACGAAGCTGGCAAATTCAACAATGTCAGCCCCAAATACAAATTTGTCAAGGTTGAGTATGATGCCATTGTGGCCACAGGTGTCGAGCCACTCAACTGCTTGAAAGAAGCTCTCAGTGGGATTGTCAGCCTAGGGAAGTATGTCATCAATGCATTTGGTCTGGTTAGGGATATGAGAGACAATCTCTCAAATCATCTGGAGTAGCCATCACCTGATGCTATGTACCCCTGGAAGTTTTTTGTATCGGTATTGCCCCCATGGGGTAATGGAGGTGATGAGGTGGTGATCGTCTGGGTGAAGGGAAACATTGTGGTAGCCGTTGTAACAGTCGAAGACAGTCTTCTTAGTGCCACCGGGTACGGACCATGTCTGATGAAATGGGCTCTTTGTGTGGTGTTTCTTGTGTGGCATGGAGGTTAAGCACCTGCAAATCCACTGTCTGCCTGGGTTTGCCATTTTTCTTAGTGCATATCACCATGTGGTGTTACCAGGTCACTGGTTCACCTACTGGAACTGCCTCAAGGATACCCAATGAGACATCGTGGTCGATACCAGCCTTCACATCGCTTTGCCAGTGGAGTGGTACAGGAATGGGTGTGTGGTGGGCATCTCATAGGGACACCTGCCATAAGTGGTAAATGCTGGTGTTCACATGTGTTGAATGTGCTAGACCTGTAGAAGTTCAAGAGTGATGTCTGTAAGTGCTGCTGGTTAGCCTCTGTAGCTGGGAATGGTAGTTGGGTGGGTTTTGGTGGCGGTGTCTCGCGGCAGGGGCAGTTGCATGGCGAGTTGGGTGGTGTGGCAGTTGTGTGGGTGGTATAGCAGTTGGGGTGGTTTGCTGTTATCCATCAGGGTCCTCATCCAGCACCATTGCCTTGCTGAGATGCAGTGTTTCACCCAATGTAGGGAAATTCTCAGAGATCATTTGTAATGCTGTACAGGCCTCTTGACTCAGGAACAGTTTGTCAGCATCACTGGTTACATAAACAATTTGGCGGGTTTCAGGGATCTGCCCTGATGGGAATCTGCCTGTGAATCTCAAGATGATTGCACCAAGTATCTTTATTCCATTGCTGTTTTCAGGTGGATATTGTTACAACTGTATAGCTAAATATTAGAGTATGGCACCCTACATGTACGGAAAATGGAGTGACAGAGTCTGTGTTTCCACAGTAGACCTTTTTACTGATACAGCTGCTTGTTTTAATTGGCCACTGTATAGGTAAAAAGAAGTCTTATGTACCATAGCAGGGCTCAAAGTTTATTTTTCGCTTTGGGAGCACTTGTGCGACTAGGTGTAAATTTTTAGGCGCACTGAAGAAATTTTAGGCACATAGCTTCAAGTCCTTCAAATACTTGTAGCACCTACTCCAAAAGAATACTAACACTCCAAAATGAGCGACTCAAGCTTCGTTTTGCAATATGGGCCTATTCTAGCAGCGATGAACACAACGAAAACAAATAAAAGAATCAGGATATTTCACACAAGAGTTAAGCTTAGATATATATTAACTACGGAAGTCGCTTTGTTGAGTATTGCCACTATCCAACTGCTTGTTGCTTGCCTCGCCTTTGAAATCCTGTTCATGAAAGTCCTAGATTTTTTCAACATGTGGGTATTCGAGAGAACTAGCATGAACTTTGCTCACTTGCCTAGCTTTCAAGCTATAGAATTCGTGGACCGACCCGTACCGAAAGCGCTGGACATTTTTGTATGTCAGACAAGCAAAGGCAAAGCTTTCTTCACAAAAGGCAGTTTTCTGTAAGCAAAGAACAAGAACACAAGTTAATCTCAACCCCAGTCTCCACACTTTATGCTAGGAGGCCTAGCACTATGACCGCCATAACAACTTCGGAAGAATACCGTGCGGAGAATCCACTGGGAAATTATGCTTAAAGGTGACGAATAGAACACACGCCAATGAAAGAAAAATGGTGCAACTTTATTATTTGGTGCCTGGTTGTGTTATATCTATGTTTAAATTTAATTAAAAATTAGAAATACAAGTAATTACATTAATTTTCCCCCCCCCCCCCCCCGCAAATAGCTTATAAACTAATCAAGGCGGGGAGATCTAAAGACGTTTTACAAATACAAGGATTGTCTGTAGATGGACCTTTGCTAGCAGGGAATATAGAAGTGGCACTGTACTTTTGCTTTTAAGGCGCGGTGGTGCCACCACACATGATTTTTTAGCCGCACAGCCAAAAATCTAGTCACATATGCAACCAGTTGGTCGTTAACTTTGAGCCCTGCATAGTTCCAGAAAATATCCCTATCTCACCCAAGGAAGGGATTTTTTTCAAAACCCCCTTTTCATCCCTCTGAAAATTTTAGTTAAGCTTTATACATTTCCGTAAGTCTTTTGGTGTTCCAGAACCCCCCACCCCTAGGAAATTCCAATTCCTTCTGTGGGGAAGGATGGATATTTTCTGGAATTACACATTTTGAGAAGACTTTGCACTAATGCACAAGTGAATACAGTGGAACCTCGATTTAGCAAAGTCGCTGGGTACTGGCCAAATTTGTTCGTTAAATGGAGGGTTTGTTATATCGAAAACCTCAATATAACGAATTTGAGGGGAAAAGACTAAAATGTTCGTTATATCGATGTCATAGTTAATGATTGATTTGTAACACTGGTGACTTCTGTCGAGGTATTATAGTGCCAATGTTTATGACATATAATAATCCGCTGACTGAAAGGTTGCTGTCTCTTTACCATAAGGATTCTAAAGCATTTGCTGACTGTTGATCTGTTCAGCGTTTTATCTTCTGTCGCGTGTTGACATTATAATTTGTTATATCAAGGTAGATTTTACGTTTGGGCCTCTGGATTATGTTCGTTATATTGAAGAATTTGTTATATAGAAGTCCTATTCCATACATTTTACTGTAACTTTGGTTGGGATGTAGAATATCATTCGTTATATCGAGGACTTCATTACATAGAGGTTCGTTAAATCGAGGTTCCACTGTAGTGGGAAAACTGGTTACTTTAAGTAACGGGACAAACTGAGTGAGACTTTTGAATGATTCCTCTATCTGTTTTAGGAGGTTTGATACCGCTACATAATGCCTGTTCATTTGGCCATGCGGAAGTTGTCAGATTACTTTTGCGTCATGGTGCAGACCCTAATTCAAGAGACAACTGGAATTATACTCCGTTACATGAGGCTGCAGTAAAAGGAAAAGTGGATGTATGTGTGGGTAAGTGATTTTCTCACTTGACAATGTTCTGTGTCACTTAGGGCGCATTCGTTTGGGATGTTCCGGAATAAGAATATATTCCGGAATTTATTCTGGAATATATTCCGGCTATAGACCTCTTTAGCTTGGGCGGTTTGTTTTCCCATTGTAGACCACGTGATGATACTCTTGAGAATTCTTGCTTTCAAATTTTCAAATAGTCCCGTGTATATGAATGAATAATTTTAAGATGGACAAAAGAAAAATTCTCCAGAGAATACCACGTGTTCTACAATGGGAAAACTAACCGCCCAAGCTAAAGAGGTCTATTCTGCTCCTGGGAGCAGAATAGCCGGAATGGAAATCCAGGTATTCTGGAATGAGAATAGCTCCCAAACAAAT
This sequence comes from Platygyra sinensis, assembly GCA_019787425.1. Taxonomy (NCBI): domain Eukaryota; kingdom Metazoa; phylum Cnidaria; class Anthozoa; order Scleractinia; family Merulinidae; genus Platygyra; species Platygyra sinensis. The sequence continues at coordinate 28,735 of JAHPZR010003197.1, read as the reverse complement.
GCTTACTCGCATTATTCCAATTATTCTTATTCCGGATTGATCCCAAACGAACGCGCCCTTAGTTTACTATCTCCATGGTAAAGTTCCTTTAAAGGTGGCTCAAAACAGTTTCCAGCACTTTCCAAGATGTAGGTTTTGATGGGTCATTATTACCACTCTTTTCAGTTGATGCTACAATCATGGTATCAAAAAACTGCCCAATCATTAGTGAACACGTTGGTATTATTTTCGTCACACAATAGGTTACCATAGCAACGCTATGACCTGCTAAAAACACCCTTAATTTCAGCTTCAAGCGCTTATATTTCAAAAACGGCACAGTTAAATTTTCTCTTATAACAGAATTTTGATAAGCAGGATGAGATGCAACTTTTGGCAAAGGTTAAAAAAATTCTGTACATGGGGTTCAGAGCCACCTTAAATTTTCGAAAATTTAAGGTGGCTCTGAACCCCATGTACAGATTTTTTTAAAACTTTGCCAAAAGTTGCATCTCATCCTGCTTATCAAAATTCTGTAATAAGAACGAATTTAACCGTGCCGTTTTTGAAATATAAGCACTTAAAGCTGAAATTAAGGATGTTTTTGGGAGGTCATAGCGTTGCTAAGGTAACCTATTGTGTCACGAAAATAATACCAACGTGTTCACCAATGATTGGGCAGTTTTTTGATACCATGATTGTAGCATCAACTGATAAAGAGTGGTAATAATGACCCATCAAAATCTACGTCTTGGAAATTGCTGGAAACTGTTTTGAGCCACCTTAAATCCCAGGACATATATTTTCCTCACCTTGAATACTGCTATGTCCCTAATTTATTGTATTGTTTTATTTTCAATTTTAATTAGTTCTTTTGCAACATGGTGCTGACCCTAATATTCGAAATACAGATGGAAAGACAGCATTAGATGTTGCTGAAGCATCGGCTAAATTAGTTTTAACAGGTAGGATTTCCTCTAAAATATTTTATATATATTTATATATATATTTTTTATTTCTATCTATAACAGACCATAGTGCTGTACATGTAGATTGATCAGTTAATCGATTAATACCGATTATTGTTAGAAATCAAATATGTCTTTAAAATACTGGAATCTGAAAGTTGTCACATTACAGTGTGGCACAAAACATTAAATATATTTTGGGTTCCTTTAAGAGTTCCAGATGTTGCCTCAGAACCAACCACATGTACAAAATTAATTACAATTTTCTAGTACTATTTCTGTAGTGGAGCAAGTTTGTAAATACAGATTCATTGTTCACTGTACTGACTTTAATAGCCCATGCAAATAACATACATGTACGGTGAGCAATCTTACAATGGAATGATATTGTCATTATCAAGCAGCATCCCTGGCCTAAAATATAATTATGCTGATCCACATCTGCCACCTTGGTTAGCTCAGTTGGTACAGCAGCAGTCTGCTGGGTGGGAGGTTGAGGGTTGGAGCCCCAGACCAGACCAACACTCAGGATCTTAAAATAGCTGAGGAGAATGCGCTACCTTTGTAATTATACATGTATCTGCAAGTGGTTAGATGTTCAAGTCTTCTCAGATGAGGACTATTAACTATAGGTCCTGTCTCCTGCATCTTTAGTGTTACATGGTTAGCAGGGGATGTTAAAGAACCTACACACTTATTGAAAAGAGTATGGCACATAGTTCCTGGTGTTGTGGTCTGGCCTTGCCTTGCTGACAATATCAAAACTGATTGAAATCATTGATTCAAAACTTCATTTAGCCTGTCGATGAATTGAAAGGCCGCGGGCAAGAATGTCCCCTTGATTTTTTGGCCATTTTCAAAGTGCTCAAAAGTAGCTGAATTTTGGCATGTGGGCTTTGTTTTACCTGAGAAATATTGCTCTGAAGTTTGTTTCGCAGGGTCTCTCTTCGTTTTCTAGAAATAACGTATGCAAAACACTTGCTTGTCACAGTCCGCGCGCGTCTTTTGGAACTGCTTTGTTGCACAATACTATTAGCGTTGTTTTTCTTTTAAGTTTTTTCAAATGCTGACTTTAACTCCTAGGGTTAAGAGTTCCCAGTTTTATTAGATTTAGGGTTAGGGTTACCGCTCGAAACTAGGGTTAGCGTTGAAGGTTAGGCTTACGGAACAAGGTTAGGGTTAGCGTTTGGGTTCGGGGGTATGGGTCGAGCTTAGAGTTAACGTTTAGGCCTAGGGTTATTGCTTAGGGCTAGCGCTCAGAATTAGGGTTATTGCTTAGGATTAGGGCTAGCGCTCAGAATTAGGGTTATTGCTTAGGGTTAAGGCTAACGCTCAGAATTAGGGTTATTGCTTAGGATTAGGGCTAGCGCTTAGAGTTAGCGCTAGTGCCTCGGTTCGGGCTAGAGTTAAGGTCAGGACACGTTAGGGTTAGCGGTGTTAGGCCAAGGGAAACAATCTCGACTTGCAGGAATCGATACCTAACTAAACTCAATGAAAAGTGGCTAGAGAGAGAGGCTGGATGTTTTGCAAATCGGCTACGTCGGTGATTGAAATGTTTCTACGTGAAATTACTTTTTTGGTACAAAACTGCTCGTTCCATGAAATGATTATATCTGACAACACAGAAAGAGAAAGCCTTAAGCTAACACGCTGATCATGCCGAAAAAAAGCGCATGAAACGGAAAATTCATCAGCAAAGGAACGCTGAAATACAAAGCAAAACTTACATTTGAGCTGAAGTTTTCTTCTTCCTATAGTCTTCCCATAGTTAAACCTGCGATCAGGCGTTCTTTGTCTTTTTTTCTTCGCGGCGGGCTCGATTCTGTCACAATTCAAAGTAATCATCTGCTTGGAAAACCACGATGCACACACACGGAACGCTTGCTTGCGAATTTAACCGACCTGCGATTTCTCTTTGGCCCGTAAAAATGGCTTAGAAACTTCGAAGGTCTTCGAAGCACAGGTCAAATGCAACGACTTTGCTGCCTGGCCTTTCTCACCAGTTCCCGGCCGTGTCTGAGTCACGCTAACAAGTGCTACAAGTCGCGCACACCATGGTCACGGCGCTTTACGTATGAAAGATTATTATGGGATATCCCAGAAATTTTTGGAGCGAAGGATACTGAGGCGGCTAATTTCAAGAAAATAATAAGAGTCTAGAAAGCAGTTCTAATTTCCAAAACTGACACACGCCGAAGTTCGGCAAATGAGCCATAAGTCCACGACGGATGCTTTGTTTTGGACGAAGAAGCGTTTCTAGACTCTACCGCCTGGCTCACTTGTTCCTCAATGGCTAAGCTCACGGCAGACTTAAACCATGATCTCGGAACAAGAACACACCTCGCTTCTTTGAGGCGTGCTAGTGACTTTGATCGAGGGTCAAAGGCTTAATGATGCCAAATCTCCTACCAGGCGGGCGCAAATATTCCTCGAATAAGCGTTGAATATCGGTGGAAATAACGAGCAAACTCTGCGTAATAAACAGGTAAGCCAGCTCTGACTTTGTGTTATCGCTTTGCGCGCCAAAAGCGTAAGTCACTGACAATGGCAGCTAAAAAACATGTCATCCCAGATCCCTACCAGTAAAAACGGCAATTAAATTACAAAGACACGGAGAAGGTTTTTGAAAGAAAAAGAAAAACAGAACGAAAAAAAAAAAGATATCACCGACCTCGAATCGAGCCCACGAGTGTCACGAATAAACAAATACGAATCACCTTCGTTCAGCGCTTATCCACTTGAGCTAACGGAGCGGCAGTGCGAAATCATTGCGTTATAGTGACTTCATGCTTTAGCCAAACAAAAGGTTTCTTTTGTTTTTCGTTTAACAATAGATCTCGAAAAGATGCCGCTTGGAAAACTGAGTCAGTTTTGCATACGTTATTTCTAGAAAACGAAGAGAGACCCTGCGAAACAAACTTCAGAGCAATATTTCTCAGGTAAAACAAAGCCCACATGCCAAAATTCAGCTACTTTTGAGCACTTTGAAAATGGCCAAAAAATCAAGGGGACGTTCTTGCCCGCGGCCTTTCAATTAAGCCAGGACTGCACTCACGTGCACTCGCGTGCAATTGCCTGAAAAAGAGTTATGGAATGGAATGGAAGCACTGTCCTATAATTTTAAGCTTCTAGGCTCTATCTTTGATTAATATTGTTGGCTTTACCAACCTCAATAGAACACAAAAATGTTTTTTAATTATTTATTTCACAGTTCAATTTCTCACTGATGCACGTATGTTCTTGGGTTTACTAAATAAAATCTCTTTCAGGGGAGTACAAGAAAGATGAGCTACTGGAAGCAGCTAGGTAAAATAATCATTTATTCCTCTGTTTGAGGAGATACTTGCATGCTAGACACTTCATTACCATATCAAATCAGTTGAAATTTGGTATCTACAGTCGAACCTCCTGTAAGCGACCGCACAAAATGTTAAGCCAAGGTGGTTGCTTGAGGGAGGTGGTTCCTTGTGAGAGCTTACTTAAGACCGTAGTGGGTCAAAATCTGTCCTCATGAGAATGTGGTAACTGCCAAGATTTGACCCATGTACCAATGCGGATGCAATGTTTTAGTCAAGTAAAAGTCAATTTCAAGAAAAAATCTGGTTCTTCCCATCGAGAAATTTCCATTTCTTGTACTAGCCAGAAATGTTAGAACACCTTCTTATCGATTTTTCACTTCATTATCTGTCAAGTGGTTGCTTCCGGAGGTAAGAAAGAAAGCAAAATGTCAATTAACTTTTAGTTCTAAAAGTGGTCGCGGTCACTTATGAGGAGTGGCTGCAACTGGAGGTTGGACAGTATACAGTGTATCAGTTAATAACATCTCCATAGTTGTATTGTTTGAATAGCTTTTAAGTCCCTATTGTAGACAAAGATTACTTCAAGATGATATATAGCTCAGAGAAATGAGTAATAAACATAAAATATAGGAACTATGTAAATATGAAATCAAGGCGAGTTTACTTCTTTCTGTACTACATGTATGTGTGGTCTGGGTTGAAAATTCTCAATTTTGCATATTAAATTGTATCACCAATCTTTGGTTGATCAAATAGTATTTTGAACATTCCCAGATTTCACAAAATGTGAACTCACTGGAACTTTTAAACCATGTATATTTCTAAAAAAAGTTGGCCAAAGGAGTCTTTATGACAGAACCAAAGAAAATTCATCACTACTGTCAACAGACAACGGTATCTTTATTTATAAGCAGTGGCTCTTAATTCTTACAAATACTTGAATGTGTGCCACCATAAACTGAGACAAAAAGTCTTAAAAGAAAGACAGGAGCCTGGCAGGAAATTAAGAAAATCTGTATGCATATCAACTTTATTACAGGATATAGTCTTTCAGTCAATGATTATTGTGGAGCCATCAAATTTTCAGCGATAAAAGAAATGTATGGCCAGTTATTGATAAGGAATAATTACAACATTCCAAGCTTTTTATTGAAATGATTAGTTGTTGTTTGCTACTCTCATAGAAGCGGCAATGAAGAAAAGCTCATGTCACTTCTTACGCCATTGAATGTGAATTGCCATGCAAGTGATGGAAGAAAGGTTGGTTTAATGCAAAGCCAGTGCTATTATTAGTTAAGGTATCAGTGTACCCTAAATGACAACCTTGCGCAGTCGCTACTTCATGGTCACGCGTTTCATAAAACCCCCAATAAAGTATATATTTTCTGAAAGCTTAATTGCAAATTCTGATTATTACTTGAGATAAGGCAAGAAATAAAACCCTTTCCTAAAAGAACGATCATTTCCCAACACTGTATTTTAGATCCCAATGGTTCGTTGCCATTCAGAATTTAACAGAGAAAGCGATGTCGACATCGCTATCTCTGTTAAATTCTGAATGGCAACGAACCATTGGGAAACTAAAAACAGTGTTGGGAAATGATCGTTCTTTTAGGAAAGGGTTTTATTTCTTGCCTTATCTCAAGTAATAATCAGAATTTGCAATTAAGCTTTCAGAAAATATATACTTTATTGGGGGTTTTATGAAACGCGTGACCATGAAGTAGCGACTGCGCAAGGTTGTCATTTAGGGTACACTGATACCTTAACTAATAATAGCACTGGCTTTGCATTAAACCAACCTTTCTTCCATCACTTGCATGGCAATTCACATTCAATGGCGTAAGAAGTGACATGAGCTTTTCTTCATTGCCGCTTCTATGAGAGTAGCAAACAACAACTAATCATTTCAATAAAAAGCTTGGAATGTTGTAATTATTCCTTATCAATAACTGGCCATACATTTCTTTTATCGCTGAAAATTTGATGGCTCCACAATAATCATTGACTGAAAGACTATATCCTGTAATAAAGTTGATATGCATACAGATTTTCTTAATTTCCTGCCAGGCTCCTGTCTTTCTTTTAAGACTTTTTGTCTCAGTTTATGGTGGCACACATTCAAGTATTTGTAAGAATTAAGAGCCACTGCTTATAAATAAAGATACCGTTGTCTGTTGACAGTAGTGATGAATTTTCTTTGGTTCTGTCATAAAGACTCCTTTGGCCAACTTTTTTTAGAAATATACATGGTTTAAAAGTTCCAGTGAGTTCACATTTTGTGAAATCTGGGAATGTTCAAAATACTATTTGATCAACCAAAGATTGGTGATACAATTTAATATGCAAAATTGAGAATTTTCAACCCAGACCACACATACATGTAGTACAGAAAGAAGTAAACTCGCCTTGATTTCATATTTACATAGTTCCTATATTTTATGTTTATTACTCATTTCTCTGAGCTATATATCATCTTGAAGTAATCTTTGTCTACAATAGGGACTTAAAAGCTATTCAAACAATACAACTATGGAGATGTTATTAACTGATACACTGTATACTGTCCAACCTCCAGTTGCAGCCACTCCTCATAAGTGACCGCGACCACTTTTAGAACTAAAAGTTAATTGACATTTTGCTTTCTTTCTTACCTCCGGAAGCAACCACTTGACAGATAATGAAGTGAAAAATCGATAAGAAGGTGTTCTAACATTTCTGGCTAGTACAAGAAATGGAAATTTCTCGATGGGAAGAACCAGATTTTTTCTTGAAATTGACTTTTACTTGACTAAAACATTGCATCCGCATTGGTACATGGGTCAAATCTTGGCAGTTACCACATTCTCATGAGGACAGATTTTGACCCACTACGGTCTTAAGTAAGCTCTCACAAGGAACCACCTCCCTCAAGCAACCACCTTGGCTTAACATTTTGTGCGGTCGCTTACAGGAGGTTCGACTGTAGATACCAAATTTCAACTGATTTGATATGGTAATGAAGTGTCTAGCATGCAAGTATCTCCTCAAACAGAGGAATAAATGATTATTTTACCTAGCTGCTTCCAGTAGCTCATCTTTCTTGTACTCCCCTGAAAGAGATTTTATTTAGTAAACCCAAGAACATACGTGCATCAGTGAGAAATTGAACTGTGAAATAAATAATTAAAAAACATTTTTGTGTTCTATTGAGGTTGGTAAAGCCAACAATATTAATCAAAGATAGAGCCTAGAAGCTTAAAATTATAGGACAGTGCTTCCATTCCATTCCATAACTCTTTTTCAGGCAATTGCACGCGAGTGCACGTGAGTGCAGTCCTGGCTTAATTGAAAGGCCGCGGGCAAGAACGTCCCCTTGATTTTTTGGCCATTTTCAAAGTGCTCAAAAGTAGCTGAATTTTGGCATGTGGGCTTTGTTTTACCTGAGAAATATTGCTCTGAAGTTTGTTTCGCAGGGTCTCTCTTCGTTTTCTAGAAATAACGTATGCAAAACTGACTCAGTTTTCCAAGCGGCATCTTTTCGAGATCTATTGTTAAACGAAAAACAAAAGAAACCTTTTGTTTGGCTAAAGCATGAAGTCACTATAACGCAATGATTTCGCACTGCCGCTCCGTTAGCTCAAGTGGATAAGCGCTGAACGAAGGTGATTCGTATTTGTTTATTCGTGACACTCGTGGGCTCGATTCGAGGTCGGTGATATCTTTTTTTTTTTCGTTCTGTTTTTCTTTTTCTTTCAAAAACCTTCTCCGTGTCTTTGTAATTTAATTGCCGTTTTTACTGGTAGGGATCTGGGATGACATGTTTTTTAGCTGCCATTGTCAGTGACTTACGCTTTTGGCGCGCAAAGCGATAACACAAAGTCAGAGCTGGCTTACCTGTTTATTACGCAGAGTTTGCTCGTTATTTCCACCGATATTCAACGCTTATTCGAGGAATATTTGCGCCCGCCTGGTAGGAGATTTGGCATCATTAAGCCTTTGACCCTCGATCAAAGTCACTAGCACGCCTCAAAGAAGCGAGGTGTGTTCTTGTTCCGAGATCATGGTTTAAGTCTGCCGTGAGCTTAGCCATTGAGGAACAAGTGAGCCAGGCGGTAGAGTCTAGAAACGCTTCTTCGTCCAAAACAAAGCATCCGTCGTGGACTTATGGCTCATTTGCCGAACTTCGGCGTGTGTCAGTTTTGGAAATTAGAACTGCTTTCTAGACTCTTATTATTTTCTTGAAATTAGCCGCCTCAGTATCCTTCGCTCCAAAAATTTCTGGGATATCCCATAATAATCTTTCATACGTAAAGCGCCGTGACCATGGTGTGCGCGACTTGTAGCACTTGTTAGCGTGACTCAGACACGGCCGGGAACTGGTGAGAAAGGCCAGGCAGCAAAGTCGTTGCATTTGACCTGTGCTTCGAAGACCTTCGAAGTTTCTAAGCCATTTTTACGGGCCAAAGAGAAATCGCAGGTCGGTTAAATTCGCAAGCAAGCGTTCCGTGTGTGTGCATCGTGGTTTTCCAAGCAGATGATTACTTTGAATTGTGACAGAATCGAGCCCGCCGCGAAGAAAAAAAGACAAAGAACGCCTGATCGCAGGTTTAACTATGGGAAGACTATAGGAAGAAGAAAACTTCAGCTCAAATGTAAGTTTTGCTTTGTATTTCAGCGTTCCTTTGCTGATGAATTTTCCGTTTCATGCGCTTTTTTTCGGCATGATCAGCGTGTTAGCTTAAGGCTTTCTCTTTCTGTGTTGTCAGATATAATCATTTCATGGAACGAGCAGTTTTGTACCAAAAAAGTAATTTCACGTAGAAACATTTCAATCACCGACGTAGCCGATTTGCAAAACATCCAGCCTCTCTCTCTAGCCACTTTTCATTGAGTTTAGTTAGGTATCGATTCCTGCAAGTCGAGATTGTTTCCCTTGGCCTAACACCGCTAACCCTAACGTGTCCTGACCTTAACTCTAGCCCGAACCGAGGCACTAGCGCTAACTCTAAGCGCTAGCCCTAATCCTAAGCAATAACCCTAATTCTGAGCGTTAGCCTTAACCCTAAGCAATAACCCTAATTCTGAGCGCTAGCCCTAATCCTAAGCAATAACCCTAATTCTGAGCGCTAGCCCTAAGCAATAACCCTAGGCCTAAACGTTAACTCTAAGCTCGACCCATACCCCCGAACCCAAACGCTAACCCTAACCTTGTTCCGTAAGCCTAACCTTCAACGCTAACCCTAGTTTCGAGCGGTAACCCTAACCCTAAATCTAATAAAACTGGGAACTCTTAACCCTAGGAGTTAAAGTCAGCATTTGAAAAAACTTAAAAGAAAAACAACGCTAATAGTATTGTGCAACAAAGCAGTTCCAAAAGACGCGCGCGGACTGTGACAAGCAAGTGTTTTGCATACGTTATTTCTAGAAAACGAAGAGAGACCCTGCGAAACAAACTTCAGAGCAATATTTCTCAGGTAAAACAAAGCCCACATGCCAAAATTCAGCTACTTTTGAGCACTTTGAAAATGGCCAAAAAATCAAGGGGACATTCTTGCCCGCGGCCTTTCAATTCATCGACAGGCTAAATGAAGTTTTGAATCAATGATTTCAATCAGTTTTGATATTGTCAGCAAGGCAAGGCCAGACCACAACACCAGGAACTATGTGCCATACTCTTTTCAATAAGTGTGTAGGTTCTTTAACATCCCCTGCTAACCATGTAACACTAAAGATGCAGGAGACAGGACCTATAGTTAATAGTCCTCATCTGAGAAGACTTGAACATCTAACCACTTGCAGATACATGTATAATTACAAAGGTAGCGCATTCTCCTCAGCTATTTTAAGATCCTGAGTGTTGGTCTGGTCTGGGGCTCCAACCCTCAACCTCCCACCCAGCAGACTGCTGCTGTACCAACTGAGCTAACCAAGGTGGCAGATGTGGATCAGCATAATTATATTTTAGGCCAGGGATGCTGCTTGATAATGACAATATCATTCCATTGTAAGATTGCTCACCGTACATGTATGTTATTTGCATGGGCTATTAAAGTCAGTACAGTGAACAATGAATCTGTATTTACAAACTTGCTCCACTACAGAAATAGTACTAGAAAATTGTAATTAATTTTGTACATGTGGTTGGTTCTGAGGCAACATCTGGAACTCTTAAAGGAACCCAAAATATATTTAATGTTTTGTGCCACACTGTAATGTGACAACTTTCAGATTCCAGTATTTTAAAGACATATTTGATTTCTAACAATAATCGGTATTAATCGATTAACTGATCAATCTACATGTACAGCACTATGGTCTGTTATAGATAGAAATAAAAAATATATATATAAATATATATAAAATATTTTAGAGGAAATCCTACCTGTTAAAACTAATTTAGCCGATGCTTCAGCAACATCTAATGCTGTCTTTCCATCTGTATTTCGAATATTAGGGTCAGCACCATGTTGCAAAAGAACTAATTAAAATTGAAAATAAAACAATACAATAAATTAGGGACATAGCAGTATTCAAGGTGAGGAAAATATATGTCCTGGGATTTAAGGTGGCTCAAAACAGTTTCCAGCAATTTCCAAGACGTAGATTTTGATGGGTCATTATTACCACTCTTTATCAGTTGATGCTACAATCATGGTATCAAAAAACTGCCCAATCATTGGTGAACACGTTGGTATTATTTTCGTGACACAATAGGTTACCTTAGCAACGCTATGACCTCCCAAAAACATCCTTAATTTCAGCTTTAAGTGCTTATATTTCAAAAACGGCACGGTTAAATTCGTTCTTATTACAGAATTTTGATAAGCAGGATGAGATGCAACTTTTGGCAAAGTTTTAAAAAAATCTGTACATGGGGTTCAGAGCCACCTTAAATTTTCGAAAATTTAAGGTGGCTCTGAACCCCATGTACAGAATTTTTTTAACCTTTGCCAAAAGTTGCATCTCATCCTGCTTATCAAAATTCTGTTATAAGAGAAAATTTAACTGTGCCGTTTTTGAAATATAAGCGCTTGAAGCTGAAATTAAGGGTGTTTTTAGCAGGTCATAGCGTTGCTATGGTAACCTATTGTGTGACGAAAATAATACCAACGTGTTCACTAATGATTGGGCAGTTTTTTGATACCATGATTGTAGCATCAACTGAAAAGAGTGGTAATAATGACCCATCAAAACCTACATCTTGGAAAGTGCTGGAAACTGTTTTGAGCCACCTTTAAAGGAACTTTACCATGGAGATAGTAAACTAAGGGCGCGTTCGTTTGGGATCAATCCGGAATAAGAATAATTGGAATAATGCGAGTAAGCATTTGTTTGGGAGCTATTCTCATTCCAGAATACCTGGATTTCCATTCCGGCTATTCTGCTCCCAGGAGCAGAATAGACCTCTTTAGCTTGGGCGGTTAGTTTTCCCATTGTAGAACACGTGGTATTCTCTGGAGAATTTTTCTTTTGTCCATCTTAAAATTATTCATTCATATACACGGGACTATTTGAAAATTTGAAAGCAAGAATTCTCAAGAGTATCATCACGTGGTCTACAATGGGAAAACAAACCGCCCAAGCTAAAGAGGTCTATAGCCGGAATATATTCCAGAATAAATTCCGGAATATATTCTTATTCCGGAACATCCCAAACGAATGCGCCCTAAGTGACACAGAACATTGTCAAGTGAGAAAATCACTTACCCACACATACATCCACTTTTCCTTTTACTGCAGCCTCATGTAACGGAGTATAATTCCAGTTGTCTCTTGAATTAGGGTCTGCACCATGACGCAAAAGTAATCTGACAACTTCCGCATGGCCAAATGAACAGGCATTATGTAGCGGTATCAAACCTCCTAAAACAGATAGAGGAATCATTCAAAAGTCTCACTCAGTTTGTCCCGTTACTTAAAGTAACCAGTTTTCCCACTACAGTGGAACCTCGATTTAACGAACCTCTATGTAATGAAGTCCTCGATATAACGAATGATATTCTACATCCCAACCAAAGTTACAGTAAAATGTATGGAATAGGACTTCTATATAACAAATTCTTCAATATAACGAACATAATCCAGAGGCCCAAACGTAAAATCTACCTTGATATAACAAATTATAATGTCAACACGCGACAGAAGATAAAACGCTGAACAGATCAACAGTCAGCAAATGCTTTAGAATCCTTATGGTAAAGAGACAGCAACCTTTCAGTCAGCGGATTATTATATGTCATAAACATTGGCACTATAATACCTCGACAGAAGTCACCAGTGTTACAAATCAATCATTAACTATGACATCGATATAACGAACATTTTAGTCTTTTCCCCTCAAATTCGTTATATTGAGGTTTTCGATATAACAAACCCTCCATTTAACGAACAAATTTGGCCAGTACCCAGCGACTTTGCTAAATCGAGGTTCCACTGTATTCACTTGTGCATTAGTGCAAAGTCTTCTCAAAATGTGTAATTCCAGAAAATATCCATCCTTCCCCACAGAAGGAATTGGAATTTCCTAGGGGTGGGGGGTTCTGGAACACCAAAAGACTTACGGAAATGTATAAAGCTTAACTAAAATTTTCAGAGGGATGAAAAGGGGGTTTTGAAAAAAATCCCTTCCTTGGGTGAGATAGGGATATTTTCTGGAACTATGCAGGGCTCAAAGTTAACGACCAACTGGTTGCATATGTGACTAGATTTTTGGCTGTGCGGCTAAAAAATCATGTGTGGTGGCACCACCGCGCCTTAAAAGCAAAAGTACAGTGCCACTTCTATATTCCCTGCTAGCAAAGGTCCATCTACAGACAATCCTTGTATTTGTAAAACGTCTTTAGATCTCCCCGCCTTGATTAGTTTATAAGCTATTTGCGGGGGGGGGGGGGGGGAAAATTAATGTAATTACTTGTATTTCTAATTTTTAATTAAATTTAAACATAGATATAACACAACCAGGCACCAAATAATAAAGTTGCACCATTTTTCTTTCATTGGCGTGTGTTCTATTCGTCACCTTTAAGCATAATTTCCCAGTGGATTCTCCGCACGGTATTCTTCCGAAGTTGTTATGGCGGTCATAGTGCTAGGCCTCCTAGCATAAAGTGTGGAGACTGGGGTTGAGATTAACTTGTGTTCTTGTTCTTTGCTTACAGAAAACTGCCTTTTGTGAAGAAAGCTTTGCCTTTGCTTGTCTGACATACAAAAATGTCCAGCGCTTTCGGTACGGGTCGGTCCACGAATTCTATAGCTTGAAAGCTAGGCAAGTGAGCAAAGTTCATGCTAGTTCTCTCGAATACCCACATGTTGAAAAAATCTAGGACTTTCATGAACAGGATTTCAAAGGCGAGGCAAGCAACAAGCAGTTGGATAGTGGCAATACTCAACAAAGCGACTTCCGTAGTTAATATATATCTAAGCTTAACTCTTGTGTGAAATATCCTGATTCTTTTATTTGTTTTCGTTGTGTTCATCGCTGCTAGAATAGGCCCATATTGCAAAACGAAGCTTGAGTCGCTCATTTTGGAGTGTTAGTATTCTTTTGGAGTAGGTGCTACAAGTATTTGAAGGACTTGAAGCTATGTGCCTAAAATTTCTTCAGTGCGCCTAAAAATTTACACCTAGTCGCACAAGTGCTCCCAAAGCGAAAAATAAACTTTGAGCCCTGCTATGGTACATAAGACTTCTTTTTACCTATACAGTGGCCAATTAAAACAAGCAGCTGTATCAGTAAAAAGGTCTACTGTGGAAACACAGACTCTGTCACTCCATTTTCCGTACATGTAGGGTGCCATACTCTAATATTTAGCTATACAGTTGTAACAATATCCACCTGAAAACAGCAATGGAATAAAGATACTTGGTGCAATCATCTTGAGATTCACAGGCAGATTCCCATCAGGGCAGATCCCTGAAACCCGCCAAATTGTTTATGTAACCAGTGATGCTGACAAACTGTTCCTGAGTCAAGAGGCCTGTACAGCATTACAAATGATCTCTGAGAATTTCCCTACATTGGGTGAAACACTGCATCTCAGCAAGGCAATGGTGCTGGATGAGGACCCTGATGGATAACAGCAAACCACCCCAACTGCTATACCACCCACACAACTGCCACACCACCCAACTCGCCATGCAACTGCCCCTGCCGCGAGACACCGCCACCAAAACCCACCCAACTACCATTCCCAGCTACAGAGGCTAACCAGCAGCACTTACAGACATCACTCTTGAACTTCTACAGGTCTAGCACATTCAACACATGTGAACACCAGCATTTACCACTTATGGCAGGTGTCCCTATGAGATGCCCACCACACACCCATTCCTGTACCACTCCACTGGCAAAGCGATGTGAAGGCTGGTATCGACCACGATGTCTCATTGGGTATCCTTGAGGCAGTTCCAGTAGGTGAACCAGTGACCTGGTAACACCACATGGTGATATGCACTAAGAAAAATGGCAAACCCAGGCAGACAGTGGATTTGCAGGTGCTTAACCTCCATGCCACACAAGAAACACCACACAAAGAGCCCATTTCATCAGACATGGTCCGTACCCGGTGGCACTAAGAAGACTGTCTTCGACTGTTACAACGGCTACCACAATGTTTCCCTTCACCCAGACGATCACCACCTCATCACCTCCATTACCCCATGGGGGCAATACCGATACAAAAAACTTCCAGGGGTACATAGCATCAGGTGATGGCTACTCCAGATGATTTGAGAGATTGTCTCTCATATCCCTAACCAGACCAAATGCATTGATGACATACTTCCCTAGGCTGACAATCCCACTGAGAGCTTCTTTCAAGCAGTTGAGTGGCTCGACACCTGTGGCCACAATGGCATCATACTCAACCTTGACAAATTTGTATTTGGGGCTGACATTGTTGAATTTGCCAGCTTCGTAATCACCTCCATCAACATCTGGCCATGCAAGAAATACCTTGACACAATACATGACTTCCCATCACACCTACAAACATCACCAATGTGTGTTCCTGGTCATATGCCTTTGCTGCAATAGAGCGCATGCTACCCTTCCACCAGTCACTCAAACCTGGCACACCCTTCAAATGGGACAGTGAGCTTAATGAACCATTTGAGGAGTCCAAATCTGTGATTACTGAGGAAATTGAAATGGGAGTACGCATCTTTGAGAAATTCAAACCAAATTGCCTAGTCACAGATTGGTCTAAAACAGGCATAGGATTCTGGCTATTCCATAAACACTGCCACTGCCCCTCTACTGAACCCTTCTACTGCCGCAAAGGTTGGAAAGTTACATTTGTTGGGAGCCGCTTCACACATGCTGCTAAATCACGCTACACCCCAGTGGAAGGGGAGGCCCTTGCTGTCGTTGATGCCCATGATAAAGCTAGATTCTTTGTACTAGGCTGCAGCGACTTATCATTAATTAATCACAAACCTTAACTTAAAGTATTCAGTGATTGACCCCTCAAGGAGATCTCAAATGCCAGGCTTCGTAACCTTTTAAGGAGAAAACCCTACGCTACAAATTCTGAATGGTGCACGGAATTCCTGGCGTGTAACACAAAGCTGCCAATGCAGTTTCCTGCCACCCTGCTGGCTCCACAAACCCAGACATGATGCTACTACCAGATGACATAGCAGCCTCAGGTGCTACAGTTATCCCATTCCTATTCAACCCCTCTGGACACTCTTTCCTGCCTGGCATCCACTGCAGAGAGCCTCCAGCATCCCACACTACCAGAAATGATGAGCTGGCATCATTAGTGTCCTCATCCCTAAACACCCTGGTCATCACTTTGGACCACATCAAAGTGGCCACAGCAAGTGACACCAACATAGTATAGCTCATATCTATCATTCAATAAGGCTTCCCAGAATTCCGCCATGAGCTACCACCAGCACTCTGTGATTACCATCAGTTTCGTGACCACCTGTACACTGTAGATAAAACTATACTTTACAAAGCATGCACAGTCATCCCACCCTTTCTCTGCCAACATGTCCTCACCGTCCTTCATTCCGCGCACTAGGGTGTGACCTCCATGTCTGCACATGTAGAATCGACCATTTTCTGGCCATGCACAACCCTGGCCATCACCGCCACACAAACAAACTGTCATCACTGCAACTGTATGGCAACTTCCCAACCTAATGCTCCACCCTTCCCTCCTGTCTGGCCAGCATATCTGTTACAGGTCAAATTTAAATTCAGGTTAAATTTTTTCCAACCTAGGTTAAGTTGTTTAAACCTAGGTCAATTTTTTTTTGCGGCAAACAAAAATGTTTTTGGCACCTTCTCTTCATCTCCACTCTTCTTACTTCACCTACTATTCCCTCCCTGCTCTCCCAACATTGCAGCCCATATTCTTTTATCTCAATGCTTACATTGTGAGCCTTGAACCACAGACCTTTGGTTTTCCTTTCGATTCATGTCCTGATGCCTTACCAGTGAGCCATTTTTTAAAATTACATATACATTGTAGTCGTAATATATTTCCTTAAATTATTCAAATCAGACATACTCACCCGTTATTACACTACAGTACATGTACCTCTGCCCTAACTATATACAAATTAATCTTACTGTAATATCAAATTGACCTACCTAGAAAACAAATTGACCTAGGTTGAAACCAATTGACCTAGGTTGAAACAAATTGACCTAGGTTGAAACAAAATGACCTAGGCTGGAACAAATTGACCTAGGTTGGAACAAATTAACCTAGGTTGAAACAAATTGACCTGTAACATATCCCTTCCAGTGCATATCTGCTGTTTTTTCCACCTTAAGGGTAAGAACTAACTTGTTGTGGTTGACAGATATTCAAACTGGCCCATCATCGAACAGGCACAAGCAGGATCTAAGGGCCTAATTGACTGTTTACGATGCATATTTGGAACATTTGACATCCCAGATGAGTGTACAGCAGATGGGGGCCCTGAGTTCACCGCATCAGCCATTTCCTCAAGGATTGGAGAGTACACCACCGCCTGTCATCTGTAGCCCATCCACCCGCAAACTGCAGAGCAAAAATTGGCATCAAAACTGTCAAACCACTCAACACCAACAACACAGACCCTTAGGGCAGTCTAAATGCTGATGACCTACAATGCACCATACTCCAACATCAGAAAACCCTGATCCTGCCACAAAGCTGTCACCTGCTCATTATGTATTTGGCAGACCTATCAAGGACTTCAAACCCATACTTCCCAGCCAGTACATATCTCACCCCACCTGGAGTGACACTCTGGCAGCCAGAGAGGAAGCCCTTAGGACCAGGCACATGAAAGAAGCTGAGCAGTGAACAGTGCACACCAGAAGATTACCATCTCTTGCAGTCGGCCACCACGTACGTATTAAAAACCAGACAGGTCCACATCCCAACAAGTGGGACAAAACAGGCGTTATCATCGAGGTCGGTCAATTTGACCAATATTTAGTATGTGTAGATGGATCTGGTAGAATCACCCTTCGCAACCGCAAGTTCCTGAGAAGATATGTCCCTGTCCAAGCATCACAACTTCGATGCACCATCCGTGATGACTTAAGACACATCACTAAGCTGCTTGCCAAGCCTGCCGCCTCACCCACCTTGCGGCCAACAACATGCACGCCAACTACTCTGGCATCCAATCAGCCACCTCCAGAACCCCCATAGCCAAGGCCCAGCAAGCACAGTTACAAATGCCACTTCCCCAGCACAGCAGAGCTCCAGCTACCCAGAATCAGCAGTCAGCATTCCACCCTGTCCTATCCTGGAACCACCACCACCAGAGGCTGTTATGGAGCCCCATCAGACCATCACCAATCCACCACCCGCCCCTGGGAGCCCATCACCCTTGACTCCTTCCACATTTAAATGCCAACCCCCAAGACAGCATTGGCATTGAAGAGACTCAGGACTACAACACTGACTGACAAGGATGTGTTATTAAAATATTCTCACAAAATAGATGAACTCTTATCTTATAACAGTAATACATATCATTGTCGCTTACGAGTAACAGACCATCACTGATAGTGATTGACTTTCTGGAAAATAGCAACACTAGCATAGGGTGGGAATACAGTTGGGTGGAGGACATCTAGTAAAGGGGACATTTCAAAATGTAGCTAAACATGGTCTCGTACAGTTTAACTGACATGGGTATGGTTCCTCCAGCCAGAGGAATCACTGTCAAGGATTTTATTTTAGAATGGGGTGCCAATTATACTTAAAAATAAAACAAACACGAAAAACCCACCATCATCTTTTGCATGAACATCAGCTCCATATTGCAACAAGTATTCTACAACTTCTTTTCTGCCAAATCCTGGTCAGTGAGAAGAAAAATCCATTGTCTTAATAGTTAACAAGGCTCAGACTTAAAATGCTCACACAAAAACTACAGTACTTCATTGTCAAGGCTATTAAACCAATAAATTAAACGTTTATAGATCAAATAATTCAAGAATAGGTTGTTTCATTGATTCACCCAAGCTCAGCGGGATAGCATTTATTGTGTTTCGTGTTTTGCACTCACAAAGTGGTGCTTTGAAAGTGCTGGCATACATTGAAATGAAATGGAAGAGGTTTACAATGATCTGAAGTGTCATACAACTAATGAAACGTTAAAAAGGTTAAACGGTTGCGACGTTAACTTCTGAAAGGCGACCAGCTCACGAAAACATTTAAGGATTTCGTAAAATTTCAGCCATCACGCAGTGCTATCAGTAGGTAAAGTTAATGGCTTCCAAAAAGGTGAGATTCTTTTTCACCAAAATGGGAAAAAAACTCAAAGCTATCTTCTCAGTGTAGAAACCAATAATGAAGATTTAAAAGCAACACAGAAGAGCAGAATCAATAAAAAAGGATAAGCTTGAAGCTTTTCACAATCGACAGAGTGGTGAACTTTGTCAACACATAATTTTGGACATTCAATGAAGACAACTCGAGCATCTTTCAACTTACTAAGGTTTAACAGAGTAGAAAATTGCAGATTCAGTAAGCGTAAAAGTTAAGTTCTGTTCCTGAGGAAAACAAGTGACTTTCTCTTAAAATGTTGACATCAAGGGCGCCGTTTGTATTTGTTATTATCTCCTTGGCTTACCTGCTGCAAAGTGAAGCGGAGATGACTTTCTGCCGGCGGTATCTCTGAGATTCACATTAGAATTAACGTTCACTATTCGTCGGACTTTTGTAACGTCGCCATTCCTACAAGCTTCGAACAGTTCTCTTCCCCCCTCGCACGATTCCGCATCAAAACTATGACTGCCATGAAGAGGCTTTCTTGTCGCCATATTGGCTTGGCAGCCGCAAGCATAATTAATGTAGTGACGTCACGAGAACAAAGTAAAGTCACCAAAAGAACAAAAACCTACAATGATTCACCAAAAGCGTGTTTTATGGTTGAGAGGTTAACAATTTACCACTAGGAGGATGGAATCTTTTGCTATCAGGGAGCACCCTGGAAGTCATTTGGCAGGGGTATATTAAAACCAATGGAAGGCACAGTTAATATTGATATACTGGATTAAAGACTTTCTTGACAAAGACCTGAAAATACTGCAGGTCTGGATGTTTTCATGGGATTTGTGTCTAGAGAAGATCACTTGAAACCATGCTACTTTGATTTGCATCAAAATTTCAAGATTTAACTTTCCGTTTAGGGATTTAATAGACCTATAAAATATAAAGTGCTGTCATGTAACCCCGGAGGGGGGGGGGAGGGGTAACTCGATATATTCCTGGGTGGGGAGGTGTGGCCTGGCCCCTCATAACCTGACCCTGTTTAAGACAAATATCGCTGATTTTCCTACCCTGCTTAAGACAGAATTCTGATTTTTGATACCCTGTTTAAGACATAGATTAAAAGTTGCGGTTACAAATTGTGTGGCTTTCTGTGCCTGGTATCAATGCCAAAGTCAATGGAAGTCAATATTAATTTTCAAGAGCTTGTAGAAATTTTGCTGTTTATCGTCCAAGAAAAGATATCCCATTTAAGACAAAAATTGATAAAACAATACCCTGATTAAGGCAAAAAATGATAAATTTGATAACCTGTTCAAGACAAAAATCCCGAAAAACATACCCTGGCTGGCCGCATGTCCCAATGAAGTCCTTACAAGGGAGTACCCCCCGGGCATGTTACAACAAGGTTGGCCTGGTGGTCAGTGTAAAACACAGACTCTGGACTGCAGATTGGGGTTAAAATGCAGACTGAGGGTCAAATACAGACTGCAGACCAGGGTAAAATACAGACTGCAGATTACAGACTTTTTAACTGAATCATGTTACCATTTTCATCCTTGAAACCTAATTTAAAACCTACACAGAGTGTAAACAGGCTATCCGGAACAATATTCAGGCTAATCTGTGTGATATATTCAGTTTAACTGGGGTGATATTTAGTCCAACCAGCAGACTTTGACTGTGGTTAGGTTGAACAGTCCTGTTTGTAATTATTGCACTTAACTTTTGATGATGGAAATAACACATTGCATATGTAAAGCCTTTAGTCTACATTTTACCCCTGACCTGCAGTTCACATAATTTATACTAATCTGTGAAGGATAGTAAGTAGTGTGGCAGCATGCCCTTGTTTACAAAATGGCAGCTGCTTCATGGCATTTTTGAGTGTCTGTAAAGAGGATTTAGATAAAGTTTTAAACAATTTATACTAAAACAATAATATTAGATTATTCGCTCTCGATTTTTATGCAAGATAGTGGACTCAGAATGTGCCCTTGCCACCTATCGCAGAATGGAAATCAAGAGGGAATAATCTAATTGCTTAAATATGGAAGAACTTCTGGATTCAACTTAAGTTTTCTTTGTTTCATTGATGAATAGATCAACAGTTGACTTGATAGTCTAGGAAAAGCCATAACCTAATTTCCATTTTTGAGAATAAGGATAGGCAATAAAAATCACCCTATTTAATAACCTGACTGTTATGTGCTGCAGGCATTTCTTTTTTCAGTGAATGCAGATGATTTCCAGATTTTGGTTACGTTTAAACCTAAACTTTTGTTTTGGGGCTCCTCTTAATTTTTCTTAGACCACAGTCCTTATTTGAGATACAGTGTATATACCACTTAACAATTCAGAGTAACTTCCATAAGTTGTAAGGTCAAACTTTTATTTGAAAAGCAGGAAGTTTTTCAGCACTGATGGAATTTCCAAGGTATTTATTTTATCAATATAACCAGTCCAAATTGTTTTTCTGACATGACATCGGCATAAGTCTTGAAGGGACCTTGGGTTACACTTGTATTCAAACAACTTTAGAATGCTTTCTTGGCAGACAAGTAGCTGTCCTTCAGAGTTTATTCTCATTTGCCCAGTAGGTTTGACATCTGATGCAACTAGATGGGCATTGGTACCTTCTGTCATTGACTCAAGCAACACAATTTTACTTTCATTATCGTTTGCAATGATTAGGTTCTCTCCATCATGGACAAGTCCAACTATGCCCTCGTCAATCTGGTGTTCTTGTCCATCAAGCCTGTAATATGTGATTTTCTCTTGTTCCTGGATCTCTACCTCCTCTTCTGAGTTCATGCAAACTTTTGCAGTTGATAAAATGGGTGGGTTATCACAAAACGTTGCAACCTTGAAATCCGGAGAACAGCATAGTAATGTAATTCCGCTCTCAGCTTCCTCGTCTCCAGGAATAATCTCTCTGGATTTGAGGACCTTTAAATTATCCCAGTCTATGGAGATTTCATAAACACCCTCACCACCATTAAATGCATCTGTGACAAGAAGATTCTTCCTTGGAGACAAAGCAATCGCTCCCGGGTAAGTCATCGTGAGATATTTGTCTTCTATTACCAATTCAGCTGACTTGGCATCTTCGACTTCATCTTCGTGATCGTCTTCTGAGTCTTCGTCATCGTCTTTCTCTTTTACAGATTCAGCTGAATTACATTTGTTTTTATCAAGGCTGAAGACCTGGACTGCTCCTCCATGGTGTGCTTCTGATGAACTTACGACAATACGATCACCTGGTACAAACAACGTGTCACAGAAGTGCTCGCCCACACCTCCTAATTCAGCTACCACTTTCCCACTCATTGGATTCCACACCGAAACTCCATCAAAATAATTATTGAAAGTGACATACAAACCCAAAGCTGGGTTGTGATCAACTCCATTTGCGTCTCTTACTCTTGTTGGAACTTTAATCTCTGAAACACAGTTGTTTGGAATAACCTTGTGTTCGTATGCGGCCATTTTGGAATGATGTGAGAATGGTGCAAGCTACACGAAGTAGTACTTTCGATAAATGTTGCGCGCGGGACTACGCGCGAAGCTCGCGGGAGTTTATGAAAACCAGAAAAGCCTGCTTGGGCGTGGTGGAACTGCGCATAATCCGAATGCGAGCGGTGGCGAGCGAGCGTATCGTCCGGGTTTACTAATGAAGGCGTTATCTGGTCGAGTTCGTATTCTCAAGAATTCAAGACTGAAACTTCGCGTAGGATTAAAGAAAAGGGATGCAATGACTTCAGATTCATCTAAAGATAAAACTGAAGTTTTTCTAAGCGGGGTAGTTGAAGGTAATAGGCGGTCTTTAACGGAAAGGCACATCGAGTTTCCTTATATTTACGTACGAGCCCAACAAATCTCATTTACCACAAAGGCGTTCATTTTATGAAGACTAAATGACACCTGTTTTCCACCTTTAATTGATAATAGGTTTCTATGGAAGACCATGGACATTTGAACAGCGAAAGGAGTTGTTCTTGAGGTAAGAAAGGTGTACACATTATTGAAGTCGTGTTTGATATCTTACCTTTTGAAGAAACTATGGGATGTCCAGACCTGCTCTCGCGAGGGTTTGGATCGGAATTCATTAGATTATGATGGACAGCAATTTATTCAACTAGCGAAGTATAAATATTAATAGCTGTGTTTTGGTTGAGATTGTACCATGCCTGGCATAGTTTTGGGAGTAAGCAGAAGACTTACCTGTACTTGACAGTGGTCCAGAGCTTGATTGTGAAGACCCATGTTACTGCTTCTTCATAATCAACTATGGCTAACTTATTAACCGTGCGGCTATGGCCAAGCGCGGTTCATGTTCTACAGAGTGTTTATTTTTTTTTTGTCAGTGACCAGTGCTAAACTTCCGCTCGGCCAGCCATTGAATCACACAACCTTTGTTTTCTTTGTATTTTCTTTTGGTTTTATCAAAGCGTTGGATTCGAAGGGAATATTAAATATGAGAAAAAAGGAAATACATCAGCCATGGAATGTACTGACATTACTGCTTTCACCATGGGCAGCTTAAGCCCTCTTTATGAACCAACAGAAGAACACAATATGGCATTGAATTATAAGGGTTTGTTTGGTATTTTCTACAAGATATCCATGGAGGTAGTTAAAAGTGGAAATATTCGGTAAAAATGGCTTACCTTATTCCATACGTGTGTTGTTTGCTCCTGGTGTTGTTATTTTACCAATTTAACTTGATTTAAGCAACTTTTTGGAATCCTGGTTTTCTCGTCATAAAGAGGAGACAAGGCGAAACACTCCTGTCCAGACAGCCTGCTGAACAAAGTAAAAAATCCCAGGTTAAAGTGTACGCTCGGCCACAAATCCACTGCAGAATTCAAGGGCAAAGGTTGATCTTTCACTGGGGACGCGAAGAGCCACCTGGCGTCGATCTCAGGGCTGTGATTGTGTGGCTAGAGAATTGAAATGAAGGATCAACCTTTGTCCTTGAATTCTGCGGTGGATTTGTGGCCGTGGGTTCATTTTAGCCTTGGGATTTTTGACTTCGTTTGGCGGGCTGTCCGGACAGGAGTGTTTCGCGTTGTCTCCTCTATATGACGAGAAAACCAGGATTCCAAAAAGTCGCTTAAATCAAGTTGAATCCGTAAAATAACAGCACCAGGAGCAAACAACACACGTATGGAATAAGGTAAGCCATTTTTACTGAATATTTCCACTTTTAACTACCTCCATGGATATCTTGTAGAAAATCCCATGCAAACCCTTATAATTCGATGCCATATTGTGTTCTTCTGTTGGTTCATAAAGAGAGCTTGGGCTGCCTGTGCTTCCACTTTCGCTACATGACAAATGAGATCACACTTTGTAAGGTGATTTTTTCTCCAGAAGCTACTGTCATAAAGTTATTTGCAATTTTGTGAGTAGTTCTTGTGGGTTTGGGCAATTAAAGTGAATTTTTAAGCTGTTTTTTTGAAGCGAGTTACGAGATGTGAATCAAAATGAAACATTTGCTGACATAAACAAGAGCATGCCAGAACTCGCGGGGGGAAAAGCCCAACCGTTCTAAAATTAGCCGTGGGTAACCTAAACTTCGCATTGTGTGATTCGCATGACTTTTTTGACTGTCCTGTACTCATAGCACAAACAAATTTCATTGTGACCTTTATTTAATAAGGAAGAAAGCTGTTTATTAATAGCCTTATTAATAGTGTGATACTCGTTTTTTGTTGTTTTGTCTGTGACCTGAACCAAACTTCAGCTCAGCCAGACATTGAATCACACAACCTTTTATGCTTTCGTGAAGGAAAGCTTTCGCTACCCAAGCCAAATACTAATTACTTGAAAAAATGCTTTTGTTATAGTGGGGCCTGTTTGTGAAACAACTTGCCCCAAGATTGAAAAAGCGTCAGTTCTATTGAGAAGTTTAAACATTGTATTAAGAAGGTATCTGAGATATCAGATTCCCACACAGCAATCATGTAAAACAGTTGTATGAGTTTTAGTTTTTAACTATTAACTTAGCTGATGATTTTCCATGTTAAAATAAAGATTTATAGTTACAGTTACAGTACTGGCCAAGTCCTCATCGGGACCTTGAATCATGCAACTTGTACTGTTCACTTTCATTAGGTGACAAATAAGAGCGATCTTGCAATAATATAAGTGAAAGGCCGCGGGCAAGAACGTCCCCTTGATTTTTTGGCCATTTTCAAAGTGCTCAAAAGTAGCTGAATTTTGGCATGTGGGCTTTGTTTTACCAGCGAAATATTGCTCTGAAGTTTGTTTCGCAGGGTCTCTCTTCGTTTTCTAGAAATAACGTATGCAAAACTGACTCAGTTTTCCAAGCGGCATCTTTTGGAGATCTATTGTTAAACGAAAAACAAAAGAAACCTTTTGTTTGGCTAAAGCATGAAGTCACTATAACGCAATGATTTCGCACTGCCGCTCCGTTAGCTCAAGTGGATAAGCGCTGAACGAAGCTGATTCGTATATGTTTTTTCGTGACACTCGTGGGCTCGATTCGAGGTCGGTGATATCTGTTTTTTTTTCGTTCTGTTTTTCTTTTTCTTTCAAAAACCTTCTCCGTGTCTTTGTAATTTAATTGCCGTTTTTACTGGTAGGGATCTGGGATGACATGTTTTTTAGCTGCCATTGTCAGTGACTTACGCTTTTGGCGCGCAAAGCGATAACACAAAGTCAGAGCTGGCTTACCTGTTTATTACGCAGAGTTTGCTCGTTATTTCCACCGATATTCAATGCTTATTCGAGGAATATTTGCGCCCGCCTGGTAGGAGATTTGGCATCATTAAGCCTTTGACCCTCGATCAAAGTCACTAGCACGCCTCAAAGAAGCGAGGTGTGTTCTTGTTCCGAGATCATGGTTTAAGTCTGCCGTGAGTTTAGCCATTGAGGAACAAGTGAGCCAGGCGGTAGAGTCTAGAAACGCTTCTTCGTCCAAAACAAAGCATCCGTCGTGGACTTATGGCTCATTTGCCGAACTTCGGCGTGTGTCAGTTTTGGAAATTAGAACTGCTTTCTAGACTCTTATTATTTTCTTGAAATTAGCCGCCTCACTATCCTTCGCTCCAAAAATTTCTGGGATATCCCATAATAATCTTTCATACGTAAAGCGCCGTGACCATGGTGTGCGTGACTTGTAGCACTTGTTAGCGTGACTCAGACACAGCCGGGAACTGGTGAGAAAGGCCAGGCAGCAAAGTCGTTGCATTTGAGCTGTGCTTCGAAGACCTTCGAAGTTTCTAAGCCATTTTTACGGGCCAAAGAGAAATCGCAGGTCGGTTAAATTCGCAAGCAAGCGTTCCGTGTGTGTGTATCGTGGTTTTCCAAGCAGATGATTACTTTGAATTGTGATAGAATCGAGCCCGCCGCGAAGAAAAAAAGACAAAGAACGCCTGATCGTACGTTTAACTATGGGAAGACTATAGGAAGAAGAAAACTTCAGCTCAAATGTAAGTTTTGCTTTGTATTTCAGCGTTCCTTTGCTGATGAATTTTCCGTTTCATGCGCTTTTTTTTCGGCATGCAGCAGCGTGTTAGCTTAAGGCTTTCTCTTTCTGTGTTGTCAGATATAATCATTTCATGGAACGGGCATTTTTGTACCAAAAAAGTAATTTCACGTAGAAACATTTCAATCACCGACGTAGCCGATTTGCAAAACATCCAACCTCTCTCTCTAGCCACTTTTCATTGAGTTTAGTTAGGTATCGATTCGTGCAAGTCGAGATTGTTTCCCTTGGCCTAACACCGCTAACCCTAACGTGTCCTGACCTTAACTCTAGCCCGAACCGAGGCACTAGCGCTAACTCTAAGCGCTAGCCCTAATCCTAAGCAATAACCCTAATTCTGAGCGTTAGCCCTAACCCTAAGCAATAACCCTAATTCTGAGCGCTAGCCCTAATCCTAAGCAATAACCCTAATTCTGAGCGCTAGCCCTAAGCAATAACCCTAGGCCTAAAGGTTAACTCTAAGCTCGACCCATACCCCCGACCCCAAACGCTAACCCTAACCTTGTTTCGTAAGCCTAACCTTCAACGCTAACCCTAGTTTCGAGCGGTAACCCTAACCCTAAATCTAATGAAACTGGGAACTCTTAACCCTAGGAGTTAAAGTCAGCATTTGAAAAAACTTAAAAGAAAAACAACGCTAATAGTATTGTGCAACAAAGCAGTTCCAAAAGACGCGCGCGGACTGTGACAAACAAGTGTTTTGCATACGTTATTTCTGGAATACGCAACAGAAACGAGGGGAAATAAGTGCAAGGCAGTTTTCTACAGGTATAAACAAATTGGCATGCGAAGTTTGGAGCTGTTTTGGCCATTTTCGATTTTAGCAAAAAATCAAGGGGACGTTCTTGCCCGCGGCCTTTCAAGTGATCTCTTGTCTACAGTAAACCATGAATCCTCAAGGACTGGTTTAACATGTGCACTGCGTTTCATCTCGGAACATATGTAAATTTATATTCGTTTGAAAGGTCAATGAAAAGACCTTTTCCTTCAAGGTAAACAAAAATCTCCAATAATTATAAATCACGCTAGATCCACGCTATGCAAAGAAAGTAATAAGAAAGGCTGACTGCATGCAAAGCGTGCAAATTATGATGTTTATTTGCTAAAAGCTTGTGAAACTTCAATGTAAAGAAAGTCATATGGATATTCTACTCTTTATTTAGTACAAAATATATTGCCTTTTTGTATTACTGAAGTGCTTGATTTGAAGCAATTACGTCATTGAATGTGACGCAAGTCACACTAATTTCTGTTTTTTAGTTCAGGGCTTGAAATTAAAAAAAAACTGCTGGGTCGCCTCTTGGCGACTAACTGGAGAAATATAGTCGCCAGATGCAAATTTTCAGTCGCCAGTTTGTATAATCAAAATAATTTTCAGGTTCCGCTTGTTGAAAGTGTTTGATATCTTCTGGCATGGTGTGGAACACATTCATACAATAAGTATTTTTTGACTTATCCATTTCTTTTTAATAACGTAACACTTTTCATTTAGCACGGCGGCGCCCAACTTGCTTGTTTTGCCGAAAACAGAGATTTACCTGGATTTTAGCATCAAAAGTGCTGGCTTCATTTTCGCGGTAGAGACTGTAGAAAGTTAATTGTATGCAACTTCTGTACAATTTCTACAGTTTTAATAAATATATCGTTGTTAAGTTAAGTTTGACACAGAGAAACTAAAAAATGCTCGCAGAAAATTGCTAAACTTAAGAAATAAACACAGCGTTTTCGTTCCGAACAAGGCTATTTTTATCTTCGAAAGAAATTTGATTGGGGCAACCACTTCTGAGCCGTGAGCACGCATCACACAATCAACAAAACAATGCTATAAATTTTAAATTATTTTTGCCAAGCTTCATCTAAACACTTGATTACCCTTGAGCCTAATGCTTTTCTTCTGAAAATCATTATCGTTCAGCGGGTCTTTGCAAAATTATGCAGCTCCTAGGCGGTTCCAAGAGAGAAACTCTAATGGCGTCCAAGAAAATATTGCGAACAGAAGTCCATAAAGTTTGGAGGGAATGTGGCTTTTTTATTGCGATTGGGCCCATTCTTTTACAACGAACGCAAAGCAGGACAAGATAAGATGTTTATTTTACCTTTAACTCTTTACTTGCCCCCGTTTCGCGGGAAAAAAATCAAAACCCAAGCGCTCGAGAAAAATATTTTCTCCCCCTAGAAATTGTGCTAGGAACATATATAAACCTATATTCATTTGAATCGTCGATGAAGTGGCCATTTCTGGATATTTTTACCTTC
>JAHPZR010003196.1:37500-71752 GCA_019787425.1 Platygyra sinensis | reverse complement strand
ATAATGCTGTTTTTATCATGTTTGGTTAAAAAAAGTATGAATCATGTTTCTGTGATATGTAAATTAGCTATGGAAGATTGAATGGTATCTAATGCGCATGTTCGCCAGCTGACTTTGCCCCTTTAATTTTGCTGTGTTTTTACTTTGTTTCATATCATGTTATCTTGTTATGTTTCACAGGATAGCCCCTATGGGCCGTAGAATAAACGCGTGTATGTATTTAAGTCAGCGCCAAATTTTTAACATTCAAAGGCAAACACATTTAGTCATGTTTAATTTGTTAACTTTTCCTGTGGTTACATCTTGTCTCGTTTTTTCTGCATTGCGTTCTCATGTATGATTGATAGCTGTCAGCTAACCTAGCTAGCGCATGCTCTCTTCTAAAAGCATTTGTGACATCGGTATGGTGTATAAGCAAATAGCTCTTTTCCTCTATGAGCTTGACTGCTTGGAATTATGTAGTTGTATTCATTAAGTGCAGTCCAAGATGGAGGACAGTGCGGGCGAAGGCTTGCCTTCTGAAAACTTCTTATTTCAGGACTCACACTACAGCACACTACAGCAACAACTCAAATGCAAATTCAGCAAATAAGGTTGTTACAATGTTTACGTAGCTTTTTTCCTCACCTTCAAAGTTTGCCAAACATAGTCGTTATAGTAAAGTTTTCTCTCGATATATGCTCTATCTACTTCTTTCTCGATGCAGGCTCTTTCGAGAAAATGTAATTAACCTCAGCATTTCTCCTTAAATTATTGAAGCATTCGGGACGCATCATGTAATGCCACCACCAGTGCAGTGGCGGTTCTGGGTAAGGGGCCCGGGTAGACCGCCCACCTATTTTAGGTAAAAAAAAAAGTAACAATAATAAGAAATCACCGAAGGAAAAAAAGGCCGGGAATTTTCGTAAGGAAAGACCCATGCTCACTGGTCTTTTGCTGTACGGATATTGCCTTAGTAGTATTGCTGCTACTCTTGCCAATTCAGCGGCATCTAAGTACGTGAAAAATTCTATCTTTGTACGCATCGCACTCCAGAAACGAAGCAGCAAACGACATATAAGTTTTTGTCGTCAGGTCGAGATCGGTTGATCGTAAACGGAATGCGCTGAAAGGAAAAGTACCTAGAGCGTTCTTTAGAAAATTTTTGTTGAAAACATTTTGTGACTTAGCTTATAATGGACCCTCAAGTTCCATAGACTGCCTAGACTAACTGTTTGGTCACCCTTGGGTTGGTTTAGGATTGATCTGGTAACAAACGAAAGAAAAGGGTGGGAGAGGTAGTCAGCATATTGGCCTTTAGTATATACCGCACAAGTGAATAATACTTTTCGCGCTGATTGGCTAGCTCGGAGGTGATTAGCCAAGTACTTTTCATCTCCGAGCAGCCGAAGAAAAACAAAATGGGTTTTATCGGTATGTTGTCACGAATAAAGTTACTCTTTGGTCCGCTAGTTATTCAAATTGTGTCGTATATACTGAAACAATTATTCACTTCAGTGTCGGTGAAAGTGGTGGATATTCACCTCCACTTCGGTGAATAATTGTTATTTTCTCTCAGTGTAATATCTCTTAAGTTATTTTTAGACGTGGTACCCAGTTCTCCCCGCAAATAATGTTACCCTACGTAGTTTTTGGTTGCTTTTGTGAAGGATCAAAATTGGTGGTAAGCTGCCTGGGTTGTTCATTTGAGCAAAATTTCGTGTCAAGGATTGACAATTTCTTGGCCTTCCTGGATTATTTGTCAGTTACTCTTTCTCTCCTGACTGGTATCTGTTTGCTTTAGGGTGGAATTTTTAGCGAAAATGAGAGCCGTGCAAGAATTCATGGCAGAGCAAACCTTAGCCGGGCGTTAATGACTCGTACAGAGAACTATCTGGCGGTGTTGTGGAGAGTCAAAAGGTATAAAATGCCGGGATAAATATGGAAGCTTGAAACAGATAGATACGTCATTCTTGTCGGCTCTGAGGACGTAAATTAATTATCTGATCATATCATTAGAGGCGCTTTTTAACTGAGTGTCGTAAAATCAAAACCC
Organism: Platygyra sinensis; assembly: GCA_019787425.1. Taxonomy (NCBI): domain Eukaryota; kingdom Metazoa; phylum Cnidaria; class Anthozoa; order Scleractinia; family Merulinidae; genus Platygyra; species Platygyra sinensis. The sequence goes on along the minus strand of JAHPZR010003196.1, from coordinate 69,717 downwards.
GACCAGTTAGTTACCAAAAGGACAACACATCCAATCTAAAACTGGAGTAAAGCCAAAACCAAAACACTAATAAGTAATTGCCTGATTACGTTCGACGTAATATATCAAACACGAGAGACAGTGTTTAATTGGGATATCCAAACACGAAAAGTTGAAAGTACGACGCGCCTAGGAGTATTTTTGACGAAATTCGAGGTGTTTGGATAGCCGATAAAACACTCTCTGGAGTGTTTGATACATCTTCTTAATCGAAACAAAAACTAAGAGAAACAGAGAAGTAAAATCATCAAATCTGTGCTAACTAAGACCTGGTATCCAAACCTCCTTCATGGTTATGATTTCCTTTGTTCTACCTTGATGAATTATTAAGGAGTTGAGAAATTCAATTCAATTTTGCATTAATAATTAATCAAGTTAAATCAAAGAAAATCACAACTGGATACAAGGTCTAGTTAGCAAAGATTTTGACGATTTTACTTCTCTGTTTACTTCTTTGTTTTTGTTTCGATTGAGAAGACATATCAAACAATCGAAACAGAGAATTGAAGAATGATCATCGCAGTTAATTTTCCAATTTAAGAGAGAGTGTTTTATCTACTATCCAAACACCTCGAATTTCGTCCAAAATACTCCACTGCGCGTCGTATTTTCAACTCTCTTCTCCGCAGTGTTTGGATATCCCGATGAAGCACTATCTCTCGTGAAGACCGCTCTATAGCGATACTCACCTATTGCCACCTATTGTCCCGATTAAGTGTGTCAACAAGAAGTGTATTTGGCTGTCGAAACAAATAATTATTTTGTTCTGTGGTTGGCTAAGTACAATATAAAAAGGTTTGTTTGAAAACAGAGAGTTATCGCTATAAGCTTACTGCGTTAGAGAGAAATGAGGTCTAGTTAGGTAATGCGGAAAAAATCGAGATGTGTATGTATCTATGAACGCCAATTTGGGCCCTAAAAATATTTTTCAGGGGCGATGACGTTATCTCCATATTCGTCTGTGTCCTTTCTTTCGAGTGCAATATTGCGGACTTTCGAGTGTCGAGGAAGCTTGTGGTAGGCTGTAGCCTCAAGCAGCTTAAGGCCTGGGTCAGGAATGGTAAAGTAGAAATACGGTTGGACAGCTATATTTCTTGTCATATTTGTTTTACCAAGCTGAACTTTTCCTCTGGTTATAAAACTCGACATCTCCCCTTGCCTTAACATAATATCTTGACCACGTTTTGTTAATTGGTGGCGACTTTTCGGTCTATTGATCAATAAGTGAGCGTTTTCGATGCAAATTGAAATTATCCACATTGCTACGTTTGAAATGATCTTCCTTGATTTCTTTTTTAGAAGATATAAAAGATCAAAGATCAAAATTTTGTTGAAAAAGACGACCTTTCACCCTATGAAATTTTTCTGTGAAAAGGGGACAGTCAGTTCAAACGTGAGAGGATGAAAATAATTTACCTGCACCTAGAACGCGTTTTAGCGAGATGATATTACCAACCCTCAATAATGGCTATTTTCCGCTAAACGTCACGTGACATGTAGCGTGACCTGTCGGAAGTACCAATTCTACTTTAAAATGTTCAGCACGTTAAAACCTAACCGTGTGCTAAATCTGGACCATTACCATTTATACCTTCAAAAATGCAACTATAATGTGTCTATTTGAAGTCAAAGTCGGTGTTAATGTCATTTAAAAACCTTGCAGACATGTCTTCACGGAATGCGTATGATTTTTCGTCTCAATAGAAAGCTGTAGTTTGACTGCAAGTTGTGAAGCCTCTTCTCTTCGACCAAAACCAATGCTACTTTCTGCCGAATAAATCAGGAAATGTGAAGCTTAGATTTCTGTGCACAATAAATGTAACGTTTACATTGGAAACTAGTTCAACTCCCACAGGATTGCTTTGGTTCATCCCTTTGTTTCGAAAGTGTTAATACCCCGTAGCTATTACTCCAAAGCCACGGCGATCCAAAGTCGTGTTCGTAAACAAAATAATTGCCATGGTTGTGGAAAAAAGAAAGCACGTCGTCCTGCATACCGACGAACAAGCATCGTTTGTGTACATTTACTTGATCAGTAGACAGAAAACTACGGGTTGCGGGTTGCGGGTTGCGGGTTGCGGGTTGCGGGTTGCGGGTTGCGGGTTGCGGGTTGCGGACTGCGGACTGCGGACTGCGGACTGCGGACTGCGGACTGCGGACTGCGGACTGGGTACAAAACACAAAATCAGGTATAAGATACGGACTGCAGACTGAATGCCGCCTACCGAAAGCAGTCAGTGCTTTTTACTGACCGTTCGGATAGATAAAGAAACCCTCTCATAATACACGTGCTTTGCGATGAATTCAATCCTACCTAACAGCTCTGGCACAAAATGCTTTCCCTAGAATTTTTGCTTTCTTAACATGCCAAACCTACCAAAACTCGAACGGACTATTTAATTTATGCTTACTATTAGTATTGTATTTAGTTAATTGATGGGTACTTAATCTGGTTATTCCTGGTGTAACACATTACGGTGCTTTCAGAGGAGAAGCCATCCTGGAGGAAAGACTCCCATAGGGGATATGCCGTTGTCACTTCAAGAAGACGTCACGTATGAAGAAAGTAGAGACTTCTTGGAAAAAGTAATCAGGATATCGATGTAATATCTCAAACACGAAAGACCTTGTTAAACGCATTTCTAAACAACGAAAAGAGAGTTAAAAGTACGACTCGTAGCGGAGTATTTTTGACGAACTTTGAGGCCTTTTTGAAATGTCGTGAGACACTGCCTTTCGTACTTGATAGTATATCTTTTCAATCGAAACGAAAACTAAGAAGAAAGCTTTTTATACTTTAGAAAGCTATATATACTGTAACAAGGGGGATCTGGAACCTAGACAGAAAACATCTGCAACAGACCATTTTACGGTTGTCGGCTCAGTGACCTAGCTTCTGAATGGCAGCGAGGCTGGAGTTGACCTTGTTTTAATATAGACCTCGCTGCTTTTATTGTGCAGATAAAATTGTTCTTATGCTAATTAGTTGTCATTTACATGAGGAAAGCAGAGAGGTCTGTATCAAAGCAAGGTCACCTCCAGCCTCGCTTGCATTCGTAGCCAGGTAACTACGTAAGCACACAACTGTAAAATGGCCTACTGTCTGTAAAGGGACACAATGAAAGACTCTCTTAATAAAGTAAAAGCTTTTCACTGCTGACATTGGCATTCAAAAATTTGTAACGCTTATACTTTTGAAAATGTACGTTGACTGGCATACGAAACGTTCAGGTTATAAAATGCATCTTTTTAATATATCTATCACCGCTGTTTGTTTTATATTTTTAATCAAGCTACGATGGCCGAAGACCAAGAGTTAATTGGATATTATTTGGAAAAAGGAAATATACCCTTCGTTATTAAACTTTTTTTTCATTTAATGTCGTGTTGGAGGCTAATTTATTCCTTAACATTATTTACCTTATCTATGTTTAGGTGCCTATTTTTATGGAGACAGGTGCTCGTTTTCTACGTTAGTTGTCCCTGAAAACATCTTTATATCTTTTCTCTCCAGGTCAGTATATGGATTTATCAGTTTATCAGGGACTCGTGTTATATATACGCTTGTATTTCAAACACTGATTTCAGACCATCTTAATTTTAGGGGACTTCATTGTGTACGCCGGAGACATGGGTCGGGAGATGTACTGTCTCAGGAGGGGTCTGGTTGAGGTCATTGGAGATGATGAAATCACTGTAGTTGCCACCTTAGGTCCTGGGGCCTACTTTGGAGAGGTAAAAAAAGGATTTCATCGCCTTGTTACCTTTATACGTACATCTTTCACCTCGCGTTGTTGCCGTGAGCTGCCTTATGTTCTTTGTTTGTTTGTTTGTTTGTTTTTTTACATTTACATATATGTTTAGTCTTAAACTCAATAGCTCTTATATTGGGCGTTCACGCACAAATTTCAATTTTCCTTTATGTTTTTAGTCGGAATAGCGGTAGTCAAGCAGGCCACGTCTTCAATGATGTAACTAGGGAAGTGGGCTCTCTTATTCTTCGGCCATTTCAACTTGAGTGAAGATAACAAGCAAACTGCGGTTATAAACATAACGAGACAGCGCATGTTGTAAAAGCTTTCATTTATGAACTTGACGTTTCGTATGCTCCAACATACATCTTCAGAAGTAACGGTTACCAAAACTACAATTAAATAAACACGAAGAAGGAATGTAATGACAATGAAAAAGTAAATGAAAATAAACATACGTAGTAAAATCTGTTGGAAAAATATAAATGGTTAGTAGAGAAGAAGTTTCTCTGCCAAATTCCACGTTTATTTTTGTTCTGTTTATTTATCTAGATCGGACTTATATTCGGTGAAAACCGCTTGGCTACAGTAAAAGCAAGAACATACTGTGAAATACTCATGTTGACCAAACCTGCGCTAGACGAGGTGCTGGCGGAATTTCCGATTGTGGCGAGGTTTGTTCACCTGGCGTTTGTCATTTGCTGTGATCAGTAGAATGAATTATTTATTTTAAAGGCGTCCAACCACAGGGTACTCCGAACACTGTATTCGCAGTAACCTAATCACGTAAAATATATCTACTGTTATTTACCTGTGTTTCTGTATTATCTCAGCTGACGCTTTATAAATATGAATAACACCGTAGAATTCCGAAAGTATCGATCTGTCCGAAAATAACGAACGGCTCTCTGAAAGTAACGTTAATATTTTAAATAACAGAGAAGCGCTCTCAAGTCGGAATACTCAGAAAAAGAATTTTCTGAGTCTTAATAGGAGTCGAACCCATGACCTTCCAGATACCGGTTGGACGCTCTAACCACTGAGCTATGGGAGACTAGTGGCGAGCAAAGTCATATACTAGGTTCCTGTATGCCTGACACGTGTACTGCCATACTGCAAGGCTCCCGAGAGAGAAAGTAATCTAGAGTCATGATGACATAAAGAATCCTTTACTCTTACGCCTTCAGAGCTTGTCAGAGCTGTATTGCTGCAATTATTTAGATCTTGTAAGACTCTTAATGGAACTTCATTGTGCTGAATCGTTTTCCAGTCAATGTGAGGGAAACCAGTTTGCAACCATCGAATTGGAAACTCAAAAAGGGGTATCGAGTGGTCCCATCAAATTTGAAAGTGCCCGCAAAATTTGGCTTTTGCTCGAATTTCTCGCAAAAATTAGACGAGTGCTCGCTTGCTCGTGCTCGCATGCTCGGATTTTCTTTAAAATTCCCTGCCGTGTAGCGCAAGCGTAATTTACATCTTGAAAACAAAAACTGACCCTGGAAACAAATTTTCCCGTGGGGGAAACTGGGAAACATTAGGAAAACATACGTGTGCCATGAATGTTTCTGGAGAAATGCTTCCTCGTTTTGTTGACGTTTATTGAAACTGACCGGCCTGAGTACAGCCCCAGGTAGCAGGGTAACCCTACCTGAAATAATTCGCTTGTAAAGGCGGGCTATTTTAAACCCTCTTGAGAGGGAACCTACTTGCTTGTAAACAACGCCTTAGAAAGCTTCAGATCCCATATAGCGTCCACCAAGTAAGTCTTGTGAAGCTAAGTGAAGTAATTTTGCAACGCCGGAACGGGATATTACACAAGGCATAGTTGGCTGTAAGCTACTGGGAATGGTTGAACCGCGATAAGGCCTTATCATGTTGCCTGGCTTTGCGCCTGTTGTCCTGTTTTAAAAGTGTGAGCCAAATTACTTGGCGCAAAACAACGTTTCAATAAAGAAGGGTTTCAGCTGGCGGAAAATTTACGAAGTGCTCGCTGCTCGCCATTTTGTAATTTCTAAAGTGCTCGCTGCTCGCATGAGAAAATTGATCACTGCTCGCATGCTCGCAAAAATAAACGCACTGCTCGCATGCTCGCAAAGACCATTCAATACCCCCTCAAAATGCCTGTTAGGTTAAATTAAATACCATGTTGTTTACAATTCTTAAGAATTATATAACCAGAAACATTTCTTCCATGTCATATTCTTCAAAGTCTGAAAGCTTTTCACTTTTCCTCGAACATAACTCAATAGGTACCGACTTTTCTTTGAGAACAATTTTAACGAGCTTACTAATTGCTCTAACAAATTTGATTGCCTAATTAAGGGTATGCTTTTTTATAAGTAAACTTAAGCTATCACTAAACGTGGAAATGGACTCAATTCGCGCAAAGGTATTCACTCAAAGAACTTGTGATTCTTTGTTACTGTGCTAATTTGTGGAGACTGTACAGTGGCGGGTCCAGGCTTTGAGCTAAGGTGGGACCCGGTATTAATTTACTTGCTCAGCCGTCTTTTCTTCCTTCAGTCATTTCTTCTTTTTTTACCCAAAATAAGGGGGGCGCCCCCCCCCCGCCCCACTCCCCTAGATCGGCCCCTGCTGTAGATTATAGAATTTAATCTTCGCGTTAATTTATTCACTTTGCCTTGAGAATGGTGTCACGATGACGCCGAAACGTCGGCTATTAATTTTAATATCCGCATGCTTATGTTTTAAGAAATCATTATTGATCATCAATCTGTGTTATCATCAGGAGATATATTTATATGTAAAAGGATAACAAATGCCTGTAATGAAATAATTTCTTTTAATACTTTTTGTAAGATATTCCTGAATCAAATCTTTTCAGTATATAAGCAACAACAGTGAGAGGTGTTCCGGATCATCAAGACAAAAATTTAAAAAAAAAATCTGGATTGAGGCTCAGTTCTTTCTAATCAACTTTACACTGGGCAGTAAAATATGGTCATCTAAATTCAATTGAACCGACCTGAGGCTACACTCTAAATTCTTTACTTACCTAGTGTAAAAGAGTGGCAAAAGGGTGTCATTCTCCGGCATAAATCACTACTTGCGTTTTACTTCCACATTCGACCAACTGAACACGTTGTGGATTGCAATACAGTTACTATACATGTGAAGTACAAATTCTTTGTGCTAAATTCTCAGTAAACATGGTCCCCAGCCTATATTTGGAACAAGTGACTCGGTTTGGCCTCGGGCCTTGAGTGTACGCGAGCTCATGCGAGCTACTCGAGCGAGTGTCATCCCTCAGACAGGAGTTTAAAACAAGAGAGAACACAAATCCCAAACTTATTCTTTCTGAAAGACAGTTACTTACTGTAAAACATGTTGTTTTAAACCATCCCAACGTAATTGATATCCAAAAGTAACGGCTACCCGAAAGTAGAGGCCCCTTTGCATCCAAAAGTAACGGGTCTGTTACTTTGGGAATTCTACGGTATCATTATCGCCGACGATGGCTAATTGTTAAAGAAGATAATGATAACTCGAGACGTAATGGAAGCGTCATATTTACAAAGCGGCAGGGAAGATGATATATGAAAGGTAAACAGTGCCTTTAATTTGCTTCTAGTCAATCCCTTCTAAACAACTTAAAAATACCTACCCAAAAACACAGGCAAATGACAGTGAATTTATTTTACTTGAACCAAAATGGTTATGTTATTGCTGCGATACATTGTTCGGGTCCCCTGTGCGAGTAGGACACAGAATTAAGAAGAGCTAGTTATAGCAGCTTGTAAACAATTATTAGATTCGGTTTTTGTGATATGCAGAATAATCAAGGTCGAGGGAAAATACCGAGACCTTGATTATTCTGAATATCACAAAAACCGAATCTAATATTTGTTTTATTATGCATTGAACTAAAAAAAAGAAGTCATGTTTTTGCTTCTTCACTGACGGGAAGTAACACAAAGCGCGCGAACATGAAATGATAAACCGTGGCCTTGAGTGTCCTTGACATGATTATTGTGTAATCTGCAGTTATGACGTAACGGGCGTTGATTTCGAAAATTCACTGTACGCTTTCGGCCAATCAGGAAAGATTTAGAGAGTTTAATGTACAATAATCGGGTTTATACGCAAAAATTCAGGTATGCTAACAAGATATGCTACCATTAGTAAATGGCCTCATCTCATTGTCTTAGATATAGTTTTTTCAAATATCGGTAAATGGTAGTGGGAATTCATTTTGTTAACTTAAACACGGAGCGATCCTATAAAAGGCAAGGACACGCCCCCTTGAAGCACTTTGTTGGCTTTCCTGTGCAATGGTGGAAAGCCAGAATAACGGTCGCATAACATAGAAGTCGTGGAGAAATAGCCTTTTTCGTCAAACCGACGGAGTCATTTGCTTAGAATAATATTAGGTAAATAATAAAAATACAGTGAAAATAAAACTTATATTAACACTTTAGACGATGGCTTTGGAAGAACAAAAACGATGAATTATCTTCGTCGCTTCACGCGGAACATTCAAATTTCGCCGCTAACTAAAATAACAAAGCTGATGCCTGAGAGCTATCTGTTTCCATTTAACTCGGCATGCTGATAACGAAACGCCTCAGAAGAGAAACGCCTCGTAAGAAGTGATTTTGGTTAGCCTGTGAACACAGACGGATTTTGGAGGTATATTTAAAATTATCCAGGTCTATGGTGCAAACAAAATGCAAATTGAACAACACTGAGTTATTCCTCAAACTGTTCTATATTCAGTGCAAATAAATTGAAAGCCAATCAAATGGGAGCATTAACAGTCCGTTGGGATTTGTGATTGACAGGCTAAACACCTCAGCCTCGTTATATAGGATCGCTCCGTGTTTAATAGGGAATTCTGACGTTGTCGCTTTTACAATACCATTTATAACTGTCATCAAAGCCACAAATGGCACAGCTCATCACAAGCCCAACTGCCCGGAAAAAGTTTAGTCGTGTTTATCAAGCGGTCTTTCAAAAGTATGAGCATTACCCAGGATTCCACCTTCATGACGCCGTTATCCTTGCTCTCCAGGCAAATTTATGAAGCGGGAGATAACGATGAACATTTTAAAGACGTTAGAAAAGCAGCTTTCGACTCAACAAAGGCTGCTGTAAGAAGACTTTCCATTAAATGCGCGCAAGAATCAGCTTCTTCAGAGACATCCAAAAAGAAGTCGAAGAAAAGAAAAAGTGGACACGTATACCCAGAGATGAGGTACATCTTCAAATTACTAAAGTGATGTCGTCATATACTCAACCAAATTTTGATCAAATTTGCTGAAAGATATCTCAAGCCAACTTGAATCAGAAATGTTTGATTCTTTGCAGTAGGATTCTGCTAAAGGTGCTCCACAATACGAGCTTAAAAGGCATTTCTGGCCACCTTCAGTATTCCATTTTCATATTTGCAAATGGTGCCACGTATGCACGATCTTGCTAGCATATAAATGTGTTAGCTTGAGTTTGTGGCCCCGTTTAGCGTTTTTCCAGCTCGATGGGGATTGAAAAAGAGTGAGTTGCCATGAGAACAAAATGATGTGTTTTCTGTAGAACTATTAGGCTGCCAAGTTTCAATGGTCTGCGTTGAGATAATATTGAGTTGAGTGTATGACGTCATCAGTCATCTCATTTGCACATTTTACACATTCTTAAAACTTAGCTATCTCCGGACCCAATGCAGATATTTGCAAACGGTAAACGGCGTTTTTATTCTTTCATTCAATGTTATACACCTAAAATATCAAGGGTAAAAAATTTGATCATAGTACCACTTTAAGTTACCATTAGGCCGAGATCAAACAAATCTATCACTTCGTACTACTGTAACATCATTTTCAGTTGTGTAGTTACCGAGTATTCTATCACGGAAAAATCTTCTCACGTACCGTTCTAAACTATTAAAACCCTGCGGACAGATTCACAGAGGCCTTTTGGAGTATCTTTTGAGTATATTGTTCGAATACTCCTCAGATAAAAACTAAGGTGTGCTTCTGAAATCGAGCCCGTGGTTTGGAAGCAAATGGGTATAAAAAAAAAAGGTATGAGCGCGTTTTGATTAAAGCATGACTTATTATGAGTGCCCCATATTAATGGGCTGTGTGGATAAAGTGGTAATCGTTTGCCGAACAAATTTAAGTCTAGATCTTTGCCTGACTGTTCGCGATGTGATTTTACTTGTTTCATCTGCAGTAATTTGAAAATATTTATCGAAGCTTTGGGCAAGAAATGAATAAACATGGTGGACTTTAAGCTCGGTAATTATTATATGGAAAGTAAACTGATCAACATGACTCGAGTGTGGGACAGAGAAAAAAATCGGAGTCCCTGACAGGAATCAAACCCATGACATCCCGAACACAGGGAGGGCGCTCTAGCCATTGGGCTACGGGAACTCATGGAGAGGAATGTCACATATGAACTTGCCCTCCATGCGTTCTCGTGGATCAGTGGATAGGGCGCCCACCCGGTGTTCGGGAGGTTACGAGATTGCCGGATTCCTGTCGGGACTCAGATTTTTTCCTCTGTTCCACCCTCATTTTGATCAGTTCACTCTTCACAAGCTTTAGGAAGTTTTACGCTAATATCCCTAATATGGAGAAAGCCTTATTGGGTTGACCTATCAAATACCTGGAAATTGTAAACAAATTTTAGAGAACCATACAACCATGCTAGCCTTGTTCCTTCAGCATGTTTACTAAAAGAATATAAGGTTTAGTAGATATATACACAAAACATAAATATTTTCCTTTTTGTCTTTGCACATTCAGGTTTATGCACACAAGTCTGAAGACGGTTTTAAATGATATGAAAGAAGACACAAACAAACCATACAGTGATCTCCATCCTGTACTACGTGTGTTGTCCTGGCTGCTAATGAGGTAGGAACTCACAAGTTAAAAAATAGGCATAACCAGCATCGGTGCAATAAGGTATAAGGACTCAGCGAAGAGAGGGGGAAGGGGGGGGGGGGGGGGAGGGAGAGGTTGTCATCTGCTTACCACGCGAGTGCGCGCAACAGTACAAGACTGACGTCGTTCCGACAGGACAGGTTTAAGGCTGGTTTTCACTAGCAACAGAGTCGTAATCAGAAGCGATACGATCTAGTGAAAATCAAACCGACGGAGTCGGAAGCAGAACATTGATTATGCTTATGACTCCGTCGTTTACGATCAAGTGAAAACTGCATTGTCGGAGTCACAAGCAAAAGCGGAAGAATAAACCAATGACAATGTTGGACTCGGGCTTTGCGATTGGTTGGGTCTTCCGCTTCTGTTTCCGACTCCGACAACCCAGTTTTCACTGGATCATAAGCGACGTAGTCGCAAACGGATCGGAATCGGATGAAATGGAAACGTTCTGATTCTTCCGATTCCGCTATCGTCGAGCTTATGACTCCAAGGCCATTTTGAATATCTAAATGACCGATTTCCATACCCTTTTATATACCTGAACTTGTGAAATCCCTACCCTTTTATATACCTGAAGCCTGAAAAAAGTACCCCTCTCGGGCGGAGCCTCCCCGTATAGGCTATTATAGGGAGTACCCCCCCCCCCCCGGGTAAGCCTGATGTGAGGCATATAAACTTCTTGCAGAAATGTTATTAGCATCAAACATACTGTACCAGGAGCCCATTACAAGGAGCCTGCAATTACCCCACATTCCGGTCACGGCGTTTTCACAGACCGGTCTATTTTTAGTTTCAACTTATCTCGAATTCATATCCCCACAGGAACATCAGTCACCAATTGCAATCACAAGCACGAACTAATGTTGACATGTTGACATTATGGCGACATGTTCACGTGAGGCCGCATTGTTTTATCTTTACCGAAGCGTGCTCATATAGACTGGAACGGGCCTATTTCGCGGGAAAATATCAACCTCGTTCCCAGGGCCTTTTCCCTGGCTTGGGGGCGGGGCGGGAAAAGGCCCTGGCATCGGCTGGTCACGTGCCCACTTTACACCCTGAAATCCTGGGTGTAATAAATTAACGAGTTTGCATAATCAAAAGAGCCAACATCACGATCGCGGAGAAACTGGCTGTGCTTTTCGACTTGGATCTGCTTTTAAACGTTGAAACTTTGCGTCTTTTTGTTCAGTTAAAGCCACTTCAAGTAATGTTTTGAATATTTACTGAAAGGCAAAGATATTGTTGCCGTTCCGACCGACTGGCTTGGCAAATCTCTGCTGTTTCAGCGTCTACCGGATTTCTTGTCTGTCAAGGCGGTCAATAATATTTTTGTAAAATACACGAATTCTACGGTTCGTGACATTTATACATTTGCCGATTTCTGTTCGGTCACTCGACCATTTTGTCGCTTCACTCGTGTTTATGAAGGGCACTTCATGCTGTATTCTAAGGAGTAATTTTATGTAGAGCTGAGCCGTTAGATCGTGCTATCGCAAATTTTTAGAGGCCGTCGTAGGTCTGCATGATTTCCGCTGTTATCTACATGTCCCTTCGTCGAGTTTGACACCTCTGTAATTTGCCGTGTGTAAAGGCTCATTTCTATTGCAAGATATTTTTTAAGTCTCCAAGTATTTGTTTTTTGAGGGAAAAATATGACGCTTTAGTGAGTTTACCGTGAACATTTTGCTTACTTACTTTCTATATTGTGACGCCGGGCCCGGCGGTAACTAGAACTGTTTGCAAACACAGTACGTATAGTTTCTTATCACGGATATCATATTTGCCCTCGTGCGGTTTTCTTAAGAGACGCCCTAGCTTTACTTCGAGAAATACGCTTATCTATAGAAATTCTTATGTTTCTTGCAGCTATGGTCCGGCTTATGTTTCGGCTGGAGCTTGACGTATAGGTTTATTCCTCCTTTGATCGTTCTGGCACCACAGGATCCAAAATGTAGCTATTTACCCGCAAGTCTGTTGATTGTTTGTTCGGCCGAGCTCAAAAAATTTGCCATTGCACGCAACTCAACTTAAAATTACTCCTTAGAAAACAGGATGAAGCGCCCTTCATAAACACGAGTGAAGCGACAAAATGGTCTAGTGACCAAACAGAAAACGGCAAATGCATAAATGCCACGAACCGTAGAATTCGTGTATTTTACAAAATATTATTGTCTGCCTTGACAGGCAAGAAATCCGGTAGACTCTGTAACAGCAGAGATTTGCCAAGCCAGTCGGTCGGAACGGCAACAATGTCTTTGCCTTTCAGTAAATATTCAAAACATTACTTGGTGTGGCTTTAACTGAACAAAAAGACGCAAAGTTTCAACGTTTAAAAGCAGATCCAAGTCGAAAAGCACAGCCAGCACTTTTGATTATGCAAACTCGCTAATTTATTACACCCAGGATTTCAGGGTGTAAAGTGGGCACGTGACCAGCCGATGCCAGGGCCTTTTCCCGCCCCACCCCCAAGCCAGAGAAAAGGCCCTGGAAACGAGGTTGGATAAAATATCTAAAAATAGACTGGTTTAAAAACGCCGTTGCATTGGATTATTATGGAAGTTGCAGGCTCCTGCAATGGACTCCTGACTGTACATACTGAATGCTGTTTTTGTCTTTTTTACTAGAATTTTACATGGTTTAGCTAAAAACATTTAACAATTATTCTTTGAAATCGAGGTAAATATTCTGCCACTATTCACCGAGATTGAGAAGAATAATTGTTTTAGTATATACACAGGAAGTGATCTCAACAACATTTCAGAAGGAAACCATTAAAAATCGATTTAATTGGCCTCTCAATTCATGCTCGGAAAACGTGCAAGCTGTACAAAGCATGCGCGAATTCGCGAAACTATTTACAGAATCTTTGAACATGGAAAATCTATAGTTAATCTTCGAAAAAACCTCGTGACAGTCTAGAATAATGGTCCTTAAACACCGTTCAAATCAGTGTGAATCAAAAGTATGCTTAATTCAAAAGTATACTCTATTTTTGTTTGGCTTACGCATTATTCACTCGGTAGGGGGTGAATAATGCTCATTAGCCAGAGATAGCGAACCAATCAGATTGCTTAAAACACCAAGATCACTGAGTGTGTATATACTAAATAAATATATTGTTATTACAAATTTTTGACACAAAAAACTGTAGTATTCCTCAGTTTAAAATCTCAGCCTCAGGTTTATTCTAAAATATTCTTAAAATAGCTGATAGATGACTGATGTATTCCTGTAATTCTGCTAGCAACATGGAGTTTCAAAAGTTACCTTTACTTCTGCTATAATGCAGGTACTCTCAATTAACCCCAGAATTGTTGCTATATGATTTGTACCATTCTCGTTGTGTTGTTTGCCATAAGTTTTGTTTCATCAACAATAAAAGTAAGTGACACACTCGAACACCAACCCACGGTCTGGCCAATACCTGACGCATGCGCACTTCAGTTCATTAAAATATTAAAAAATGTTAAATTGTCTATACATGTTTGTTTACTGATCACTTTTCATACACCATACATCATACACTGCTGATAATTTCAAATTCAATTTTGTTAATATTTTTACACTGGCAACACCCACATGTACTTCTAGGTCATTTTTGATGTTGTAAAATTCTGACGTGGAGGCTTGGTGGAATACACCAATATCATTATCATTATCATTATCATTATCATTATCATTATCATTATCATTATCATTATCATTATCATTATCATTATCATTATCATTATCATTATCATTATCATTATCATTATCATTATTATTATTATTATCATTATTATTGTTATTATTAAGGTTGAGGAATGAATAATTAATTTTGTTTTATTCCACTCAGCCCCGAAGCTATGTTAGAATTTTATAGCATAATTGAAACTGGCCGTTTAAAACCATTTTGCTTTCTTCTTTTAGGCAAATTCAAGCATTCTTTAAGAATGGTTTATTAGCATTCAACAATGTCTCTCATCACTAGCATTCATTATCTAACCAGTTGCATATATTCTTACTTTCATAAATAGCCGCATATATAGAACAGTTCTACTTTTTCATTTTGCAGTAGTCACCTGCGCCAATATAGCGCCTATTTTTCTACCTTGTTAGAGGAAATGTTAAACAAAAAACATTTTTGCATACATTCCCGAAAAACATTCGTTTTATTTCTTGTTTGTTTATCTAGAAGGCTTATCACCTGTATGTTTTAGCTGATAACCAAAATTATTGCCCTTTGAATATTATTAATGGCGTTTTCTGGGCAGACCTTATGTTGCCAGGTGTAACTTCGGATGGCAATTTTGTATTTGGAACGTTCTTTTGGTGTCCACAATTAGCCAATATCTAGCAAAAATACTCGGACATTCATTCAAGGTTAATGCAAAACATTAAAATAGTAAAATTTGCCTCGAAAGCATTTGCTTTCCCATGTGTCGATGTTGTGCACGTGTGGGAGACTGCCTGACGTTGAAATTAACATAAACTTGCAAAGTTTAACGGCGGGCTCAAAATTGGTTCGTACTGCAAGGGCGTAGCTAGGGGGGGGGGGTCCTGGGGTGCCCGTGACCCCCCCTTTGTAAGCCTTTTTGTAAGCAAACAACCTACAGTATTCAGGTGACAATCTGATTAGTACCCTCTGTATGAGTCAGTGTGACCCCCCCTTTGACAAATCCTGGCTACGCCCATCTACTGTGTTACTGATTTTTTTTTTTTTCAAATATCGCTCACACTCTTTTCAACCTTGCGTGAGTTTTTCTCTTTCTCCCCTAGCATCATGATGAAAATTTACGTATTTGGGTATGTTTCAGTATACCAGAAGTATAAGACATACCTTTTTTATTTGACAAGTAGGTTATTTTTAACACAAAAATTAGCGAAATTAATAAGCGACGTGTTGTTATGATCAGATGTCATTGCCAAGTACCTTTTTGCTCTGCGGAAAATGCAGATTAACGTGAAAAAGTCCATCTATCTTTGCTTCAAAAAATGTTTCCTAAGTCTATAATAAAGTTGATCATTATTAATTGTCACGAACTCCGTTGGACCTGTTGCTGAAACGGTCTCTTAAACATACTGTCGCCTCTTAGCGTCTGTTATCTGGAAAAAAAAAAACAGATTAAGACCTATTTTACGAACTTTTTTCTAAGAATTGAGTGTTAAACCTTTCCCGCTGGACTGGGTTAAAAGACCCCTTCGGAAATGTTATATAATAGCTTAAGCCACTGATGGTGAACAATAGAGTGTCAAGAACCAAGTAGATTTGATATTTTGATAGTTACCAGTTGCTTTTTTAAAAGTCCTTCATGTTTTAAACTCAACAGACAAAATTACTGGCTGCTTTAACTATCTTAAGTTGGACAAGCCAATTGTTTTTCCTCCTAACTGATAAATTTCACAACAATCTTGTGATTAATACGATAGACATTGAGGATGTGAGTTAATACAACTTATGCAGACAGAAAGCTGAGAAAAAGCGTCGATTTGATTGACGTATTTTCAATAATATTTACTCAACAGATACCGCTAAAGACTTATTTATACAGTTTCCTGTGTTTCCTGAATTTCTGTTTATTTCCCGTGTCTCGTAAAAGACAAGGACGCAGAAACTCTTCTCCTAAAAGGTAAGGTTTTTTTCCTTAAAAAGTTAACAGTTTTAGTACGTTTTGTGATGACTGATTATTGAAGAGTTTTAAAAATGCTTCCTTTGCAGCGTGAATTTTCCTTGAGACAGAGATCGTCCACTTTTCAGCAAGGTCCTTCTGTTCGACAGTAGGTTGAGATCTTTTAATTCTTTAAAGTTATTTTTGACTAGCTTTCCTTACAAAAATGCAATTCTTTGGAAGTTCCAAAGTAGAGTTAAATTTTATTTGAGCGTATCGTTTTTGGGAAAATGACATCGAGTATTTGTAATCAAATTCAAGCATCGCCGGTGAGTGCTGCAGTTTGGTGTGCGAGAAATTGCCCGGTAATTGCTCAATAAATTGACTCTAGCTTTATGGTTTTCTTTTTAGTTGTTTTTGCCTTAAGGTATCATGGTAGGTGGATTGACAGTGTTTGAAAATCGCGCTCTCACGCTGGCGCTTTGAAAGAAAACCCCATCAACCTATACATTTTCTGAAAGCTTAATAGATATAGGATACAATCATATGTTTGAAATTTTCTAAAAAGTTATTGTCGCAGTGTTATAAAAAGAAATACCCAGAAACACTGCTTTGCTTAAACTGGTTTGCTTCCGCGCGTGAATCATCGGAGCGGCGCGATTAACATCTGAAATGTTATCTCACACATCACCCTCAAAAAGGGTGTCTGCGATTTTCCAGATGTGGTTTGGTTTTTTTTCTACACCCTCCTAAAGTTTGATGTTCTGAACGCGGGTGTTTCCTTCCACTAAAGAGGCCATAACTCTGAAACGGAAGCGAAATTAAACAAAGCCCGACACCCTTTTACGAAGGAGGTAATAGGGAACATACCTGCCGATTTTTAGCCAATTCCGTTGGAAGACACGCGTAAACGAACTAAAAATGTTTATCCTTATATGCAGTTTTGCTTTATCGAGAAAAAGACGAAAAACCTTTTGCGAGATCGGTATGATTAGGTGTTAAAAATCCCCTCCGCGCTGACAGATGTCGGCATGGGTCAGTTTACCAAAACAATGGGTCATGACAACTTGAAATAAACAGACGTTGACGTTGCAGTGAAATCGTCCGAGAAGCGAAAAACTACTTAGGTTTAAACAGGTTTGTATTTAAACTGCCGTGATTATTTCGTCGGCGGCATTGGTATTATGTTGTTCGAGTTTAGACTTCTTCGTTCTCCAGACATTTTCTGAAACCATATATGCCTCGTGAAGCCAAAAAGAGGAAATTTCGAGGTCTATACCGTCTACATCTACTTCTGTGCTTGGCTCCATCTCTCGCTGTGGAAGTTTCGGAATCGCCTCCGTTCTCCAGCAATATCGTGCGACTAGCACTTGTTGTACTTTGACCTTCAGCTTCATTGGCGGGATTTGTGTCCTCGAGTTCCTTCAACCATTCTTCTAAGTTTAAAACAATGCGACCCACAGTCGCTCAGATCAGGAGCCACAGATCTTGTTCGACGCTGAACTTCTTCGGAGGCGAAAATGGGCAAGAAGTTTTCTTGCGAGTTTTCGTCCTGATATAAAGAAAATTTGACAAGAACGAAAGCTTGACTTGCGATGAAACAATCAGATCGAGAACGGTTCGCGTGCGCAAATAAAATATCACACCGCAATTTGCATTACATGTGACAACTGGCGGTGAATTTTAATTAGAGCTGTCAACGCGCCGTAAGAGATTTAATGAGATTCAAAAACAGTTTTTCTCTTTATCGTAAAAAGTAAAAAAGCTTTTTTCTCCATTCTTTCTGCAAATTATTTTTCTCAGTCTTCTCAATTTGAACAGCGAGAAAAAGATTTTTCGCATTTTTCTTAAAAATCCACCTACCATGATACCTTAACAGGTAAATCTACGTCTAAATTTTAGCATGTCATGGCACACACCAAATCAGAGAGGACGGTTGGACGGTTTTTCTCGGAAGGCAGCGGGGAAGGTAGAAACCGTCTTTGCATTTTTGTGACCTATGCGGTCCAAGCTATAGATGCAGCATATGTGGGGCAAACACGGAAGTAGAAATAATGATCAACAAAATTCATTCATTGCATTTCAATAGAAAACTCCGCTTCAATAAACTTTACCTACTGCCGGAGACGTTTATGAAACGTAATACCCCAGACCTACGTTCTACTCTAGCAGTGCTTATGAATGCTTAAAATTTTCATGTTTCTTTTGACAGTTGAGTTTGAAACACCATTTATTAGGAAACACTTCCTATCAGCGAGGTACGTAGATCGAAAACGTTCCGAACTTATTTTCAATCATTTCGTATGTACAATTTTTCTGCTGTATCTTTAGTATAAATTAAAACAAACTAGACTACAGGTTTGACTGTAATAGTTTAAAGGATGTGCCAGACTGTACAGGTATAAACTCTACCTCTTTGTTAGGTATCAACATAAATTTTTTTTTATTATTTGGTCAGCGGGTCAAAAACAGCTGTTGATCAAGTTTCTGTTACATCCAAACTTGAACATTATTAAAAGCTAAACACTACTTTTAGTTACACATATTAAAAATGTGAGTACTCTATCATATCAATCAGTTGCTTATGGACAAAAAAACTCACTCCGATAAATGTAACCTCGGCAGAATTTCATCGGTCAATATTTAAACCTTTTACGAGCAGTACCAATTGCAGATGGGAGTTATTGAAAGTTGTCCATATCCGCAGTTAGTGCAATGCCATCAAGCTTGTTAACATATTCTCGATCCGTAATTATTCAATACGTCCCCTCAATATACTCGTTACTCGTTAAATACTTCTAAACAATTATAAGATTGCTAAAACTTAGCAGAATGTATTTCTCTCAACAGGTAGACAAGTTGTTTCTTCCAGCAGCAAAACTGATGTTCTCGTTAGCTGCATGCATACCCTGGCTTGCTGTATCGTTGATACTGTCTCTCGCTATAATAATACTAAATCTAATTATTATAT
This sequence comes from Platygyra sinensis, assembly GCA_019787425.1. Lineage (NCBI taxonomy): Eukaryota > Metazoa > Cnidaria > Anthozoa > Scleractinia > Merulinidae > Platygyra > Platygyra sinensis. Next base: position 50,456 of record JAHPZR010003196.1, on the reverse strand, counting down.
ATGTTTTTATAAAAAACCGTAGTCTCCGCAAGCGCAGTACGTACCTGATGATCAGTTTGGCAGTCGCAGACATGTTGGCTGGGGCATTTGCCAATGTCAATACTTTTACTTTTCTTGGAGTATACCTCTGTAATTTATGGGAGAACATCATACCTGTCAAGCTAGCATTCTATGTGACATTTTTCGCCATTTTGTTTCCTGTTACCTCTGTAACTAACATTAGTGCGATTTCTTTGGAGCGGCTTCACGGGACGTTTTTGCCGCTCAGACATCGTGTTATGCAAAAATGGATTAATGGATTAATCGTTGCTATCACTTGGGTTACTGCTGTGTTGGTATCAGCTGGGGCTGTTGCTCTAGATCAGTTTAAACGAAGAAGTCATTATTTTTACTTATGGAGCTCATTTAATTTAATTTGTCTGATGATTATTTCTGTTTCGTACATGTCTATTTTTATTAAAGTTCGTTGTGGAGCGCAGCCTCATCACCATGGTGCAGCCAATAGGGAAAGAAAACTGAGCATGACGTTATTTTTTGTGACTTTTGTATCTCTATTGGCGTGGCTCCCATTTGTAATGATCAGTTTTCTCTATTTTGCAACTGATATTTTTAGTTTAGTATCCATAATAACTTTTAATCGGTTAAATCTCGCTTTGATAGTTCTTTTTTATGCCAACTCGCTTGTGAATCTCATCCTATACACAGCACGAATGCCAGACTTCAGAAGAGCTCTTGTTGCTCTCTTTCGTAGACGGCCTCATCAGGTGAACCCAGCTCCAGTTATTCCTCTCCTTGACATGTGATCACATATAGATAAAAAGGGAGCATTTATTTTCTTTATTAATCAAAACACTACAAGCCGTGATAAAGTACATTTTAGGCTTTAATCACTCCTTGTCACATGCTTAAGCTGTTCTAAATATTAATAAGCTCAGTTGTTACAAGGACTTTCGTTTTAATATTGAGAGTTCACTTTTACTCAGTTAGCAAATGTCTCGAGATTAATTTAACTCGATTTCATTTCGGTATATAGCTTCCTTTATATTCATTTCAGTCATTAATTTAAGCAAGAAGATATTGACACTCCGTGCTAAAGGCGAATGGAATGTCGTACTGGTTTGATTTAGCGTCCGGGACGCTTATTTTAGATTTTTTTGGGTTTTTTCTTATTGTTTTTAAGACCTATAAAAAGAAGGGTGCTTATTGGATTGGAGGCTTTTATGGAAAAGGCACTTGTTTCTTTTTCTACATCAGTGACTTGCTCATATTTGTGAAAAACGAAAGACAGATCTTTCCTTTGAAGGAATTGTGCCGCCTCGTAGAAATAACAACTGAGACCTGGAGACACTTTAAATGAGCTAGGCTAGTCTGTTTGGTTTTTATTCTTTTTTTGCTCATTTGTTTGTTTGTTTGGTTGTTTGTTTTGTCACATTTGTTTGGGAGAAGTGGTTGTGATGGCAGCTCTTAAGGAACTAACATCAACCGACATCTCCATCTCATGTACTGTACATGCCACATAGCGATTTAAAAGCAGTAGGGACGCTCATCAGAATTATGATAAGGCTTGGGTGCCGAGAAAAGGCTCTCACTGCAAGAAGGCGCTAAATCGAATCATTATGCTAACTATAGCACAGCATAGTAGATCTCATGATTTTTGACTGGATTTATTACAACGGTAGGTTTTAGAGAAAAGTTTGGAACTTTGCACCAGGTGAGCTACAAACATTGACTTACGGACGTCTAAAAGCCTCAAAATCGCTCCAAGCTAAGAAAAATTTGGAATGGTATATATACATACAAAGTGTGTGAAAAAAAGGATATGAAAAGAGTAGAAGAAACTTTCCATATCGCCTTCTTTAGAGGGAAAAACACTTCTCTCAATTAAACCAAGTTTCTTTTAGATTGTCACACATTTATTTGATTTTGTTTAGATGGTTATTAAGACTATGTACCACAATATTCATTTATGTCATCATAATTGTAATGTACTGTAAACAAAATGTAATGCAAATTAAAACTGATGTAAATAGTGTAGAGAGGTTTCCGAATACAATGTAATTCCTTTTTGCTTTACTTATCCATTAGTACTTTAGCGATTGGATGCCACCTTAAGTCAGCAACCAAAACCAATCGCGCACATCGCCCCAGCTTAAGCGGCCTCAGGCAGCATTTGAAGACCTTGGTCACAGTTTTTCACCATACGGACCTCCCAGCCGGCCAATAACATTTATATTTATATGTTCTAATATGGATGCTCGATGCTATAATAGATCTTTGGTAATCAGTTTTGCTTAGTAAATAATAAAGTTCTAATATAAGGAATGTCATAACACTATCAGTTTCTAATGCTTTCTAAAATGATATTTTTTTTTTCATCCAGACCCGGCCTGTCATTTGTTAAGGTTTTTAGCGTTGACATCGACAGCATGCTGACCTTCTAATAAGTTCAGTAAGGCATACACCAAAAGCTGCACCCTAAGAAGAATTGGGCGTTTTGAGCCGGCCCAGAAATATAATATTAAGGCTTTAGAAATCTTTCATTCTGCCTCATCTAGAATACTGTAGTCCTCTCTTTCTCGAAGTGGGGAGGGTACAAGTAAAAGGTTGGAAGATGCTGATTATTTTATTCTTAGGCCGCTGGAAGTTCCTGGGGGGAATTCCATATAAAAGGACAGAACCCCCGGGCAGGGAGTACTGCAATGTTTAGGTTTTCACTAAATTTTATAGCCACACCATTAGAGCTGAAAAACGTACAACCCATTATTGACGATTGTAGAGAGGAATAACACTGGATTTTTCCTTCTTTTACCCGTTTATCTTCCTTTCATTGCCGTCCTGTCTCTATTCTTCGCCCGTTTACATGGCTTGAAAGAGGCCTTAGAGTTTAGAGAAATCCAGGTGAAATAAGGGTTTTAGGGGTTGGGCTCTTTAGCACCGTTTTATATATAATATATTAATAATGAATCTAGATCCGCGAGGTGAAGATGTACATTGATACTGCGAGTTATAAGTAAATTAATTAATTTACTTATAACGCGCAGTATCAATGTACATCTTCACCTCATCGGATCTAGATTCATTATAAATATATATATATAAAACGGTGCTAAAGAGCCCAACCCCTAAAACCCTTATTTCACCTGGATTTCTCTAAACTCTAAGGCCTCTTTCAAGCCATGTAAACGGGCGAAGAATAGAGACAGGACGGCAATGAAAGGAAGATAAACGGGTAAAAGAAGGAAAAATCCAGTGTTATTCCTCTCTACAATCGTCAATAATGGGTTGTACGTTTTTCAGCTCTAATGGTGTGGCTATAAAATTTAGTGAAAACCTAAACATTGCAGTACTCCCTGCCCGGGGGTTCTGTCCTTTTATATGGAATTCCCCCCAGGAACTTCCAGCGGCCTAAGAATAAAATAATCAGCATCTTCCAACCTTTTACTTGTACCCTCCCCACTTCGAGAAAGAGAGGACTACAGTATTCTAGATGAGGCAGAATGAAAGATTTCTAAAGCCTTAATATTATATTTCTGGGCCGGCTCAAAACGCCCAATTCTTCTTAGGGTGCAGCTTTTGGTGTATGCCTTACTGAACTTATTAGAAGGTCAGCATGCTGTCGATGTCAACGCTAAAAACCTTAACAAATGACAGGCCGGGTCTGGATGAAAAAAAAAATATCATTTTAGAAAGCATTAGAAACTGATAGTGTTATGACATTCCTTATATTAGAACTTTATTATTTACTAAGCAAAACTGATTACCAAAGATCTATTATAGCATCGAGCATCCATATTAGAACATATAAATATAAATGTTATTGGCCGGCTGGGAGGTCCGTATGGTGAAAAACTGTGACCAAGGTCTTCAAATGCTGCCTGAGGCCGCTTAAGCTGGGGCGATGTGCGCGATTGGTTTTGGTTGCTGACTTAAGGTGGCATCCAATCGCTAAAGTACTAATGGATAAGTAAAGCAAAAAGGAATTACATTGTATTCGGAAACCTCTCTACACTATTTACATCAGTTTTAATTTGCATTACATTTTGTTTACAGTACATTACAATTATGATGACATAAATGAATATTGTGGTACATAGTCTTAATAACCATCTAAACAAAATCAAATAAATGTGTGACAATCTAAAAGAAACTTGGTTTAATTGAGAGAAGTGTTTTTCCCTCTAAAGAAGGCGATATGGAAAGTTTCTTCTACTCTTTTCATATCCTTTTTTTCACACACTTTGTATGTATATATACCATTCCAAATTTTTCTTAGCTTGGAGCGATTTTGAGGCTTTTAGACGTCCGTAAGTCAATGTTTGTAGCTCACCTGGTGCAAAGTTCCAAACTTTTCTCTAAAACCTACCGTTGTAATAAATCCAGTCAAAAATCATGAGATCTACTATGCTGTGCTATAGTTAGCATAATGATTCGATTTAGCGCCTTCTTGCAGTGAGAGCCTTTTCTCGGCACCCAAGCCTTATCATAATTCTGATGAGCGTCCCTACTGCTTTTAAATCGCTATGTGGCATGTACAGTACATGAGATGGAGATGTCGGTTGATGTTAGTTCCTTAAGAGCTGCCATCACAACCACTTCTCCCAAACAAATGTGACAAAACAAACAACCAAACAAACAAACAAATGAGCAAAAAAAGAATAAAAACCAAACAGACTAGCCTAGCTCATTTAAAGTGTCTCCAGGTCTCAGTTGTTATTTCTACGAGGCGGCACAATTCCTTCAAAGGAAAGATCTGTCTTTCGTTTTTCACAAATATGAGCAAGTCACTGATGTAGAAAAAGAAACAAGTGCCTTTTCCATAAAAGCCTCCAATCCAATAAGCACCCTTCTTTTTATAGGTCTTAAAAACAATAAGAAAAAACCCAAAAAAATCTAAAATAAGCGTCCCGGACGCTAAATCAAACCAGTACGACATTCCATTCGCCTTTAGCACGGAGTGTCAATATCTTCTTGCTTAAATTAATGACTGAAATGAATATAAAGGAAGCTATATACCGAAATGAAATCGAGTTAAATTAATCTCGAGACATTTGCTAACTGAGTAAAAGTGAACTCTCAATATTAAAACGAAAGTCCTTGTAACAACTGAGCTTATTAATATTTAGAACAGCTTAAGCATGTGACAAGGAGTGATTAAAGCCTAAAATGTACTTTATCACGGCTTGTAGTGTTTTGATTAATAAAGAAAATAAATGCTCCCTTTTTATCTATATGTGATCACATGTCAAGGAGAGGAATAACTGGAGCTGGGTTCACCTGATGAGGCCGTCTACGAAAGAGAGCAACAAGAGCTCTTCTGAAGTCTGGCATTCGTGCTGTGTATAGGATGAGATTCACAAGCGAGTTGGCATAAAAAAGAACTATCAAAGCGAGATTTAACCGATTAAAAGTTATTATGGATACTAAACTAAAAATATCAGTTGCAAAATAGAGAAAACTGATCATTACAAATGGGAGCCACGCCAATAGAGATACAAAAGTCACAAAAAATAACGTCATGCTCAGTTTTCTTTCCCTATTGGCTGCACCATGGTGATGAGGCTGCGCTCCACAACGAACTTTAATAAAAATAGACATGTACGAAACAGAAATAATCATCAGACAAATTAAATTAAATGAGCTCCATAAGTAAAAATAATGACTTCTTCGTTTAAACTGATCTAGAGCAACAGCCCCAGCTGATACCAACACAGCAGTAACCCAAGTGATAGCAACGATTAATCCATTAATCCATTTTTGCATAACACGATGTCTGAGCGGCAAAAACGTCCCGTGAAGCCGCTCCAAAGAAATCGCACTAATGTTAGTTACAGAGGTAACAGGAAACAAAATGGCGAAAAATGTCACATAGAATGCTAGCTTGACAGGTATGATGTTCTCCCATAAATTACAGAGGTATACTCCAAGAAAAGTAAAAGTATTGACATTGGCAAATGCCCCAGCCAACATGTCTGCGACTGCCAAACTGATCATCAGGTACGTACTGCGCTTGCGGAGACTACGGTTTTTTATAAAAACATATATAATAATTAGATTTAGTATTATTATAGCGAGAGACAGTATCAACGATACAGCAAGCCAGGGTATGCATGCAGCTAACGAGAACATCAGTTTTGCTGCTGGAAGAAACAACTTGTCTACCTGTTGAGAGAAATACATTCTGCTAAGTTTTAGCAATCTTATAATTGTTTAGAAGTATTTAACGAGTAACGAGTATATTGAGGGGACGTATTGAATAATTACGGATCGAGAATATGTTAACAAGCTTGATGGCATTGCACTAACTGCGGATATGGACAACTTTCAATAACTCCCATCTGCAATTGGTACTGCTCGTAAAAGGTTTAAATATTGACCGATGAAATTCTGCCGAGGTTACATTTATCGGAGTGAGTTTTTTTGTCCATAAGCAACTGATTGATATGATAGAGTACTCACATTTTTAATATGTGTAACTAAAAGTAGTGTTTAGCTTTTAATAATGTTCAAGTTTGGATGTAACAGAAACTTGATCAACAGCTGTTTTTGACCCGCTGACCAAATAATAAAAAAAAATTTATGTTGATACCTAACAAAGAGGTAGAGTTTATACCTGTACAGTCTGGCACATCCTTTAAACTATTACAGTCAAACCTGTAGTCTAGTTTGTTTTAATTTATACTAAAGATACAGCAGAAAAATTGTACATACGAAATGATTGAAAATAAGTTCGGAACGTTTTCGATCTACGTACCTCGCTGATAGGAAGTGTTTCCTAATAAATGGTGTTTCAAACTCAACTGTCAAAAGAAACATGAAAATTTTAAGCATTCATAAGCACTGCTAGAGTAGAACGTAGGTCTGGGGTATTACGTTTCATAAACGTCTCCGGCAGTAGGTAAAGTTTATTGAAGCGGAGTTTTCTATTGAAATGCAATGAATGAATTTTGTTGATCATTATTTCTACTTCCGTGTTTGCCCCACATATGCTGCATCTATAGCTTGGACCGCATAGGTCACAAAAATGCAAAGACGGTTTCTACCTTCCCCGCTGCCTTCCGAGAAAAACCGTCCAACCGTCCTCTCTGATTTGGTGTGTGCCATGACATGCTAAAATTTAGACGTAGATTTACCTGTTAAGGTATCATGGTAGGTGGATTTTTAAGAAAAATGCGAAAAATCTTTTTCTCGCTGTTCAAATTGAGAAGACTGAGAAAAATAATTTGCAGAAAGAATGGAGAAAAAAGCTTTTTTACTTTTTACGATAAAGAGAAAAACTGTTTTTGAATCTCATTAAATCTCTTACGGCGCGTTGACAGCTCTAATTAAAATTCACCGCCAGTTGTCACATGTAATGCAAATTGCGGTGTGATATTTTATTTGCGCACGCGAACCGTTCTCGATCTGATTGTTTCATCGCAAGTCAAGCTTTCGTTCTTGTCAAATTTTCTTTATATCAGGACGAAAACTCGCAAGAAAACTTCTTGCCCATTTTCGCCTCCGAAGAAGTTCAGCGTCGAACAAGATCTGTGGCTCCTGATCTGAGCGACTGTGGGTCGCATTGTTTTAAACTTAGAAGAATGGTTGAAGGAACTCGAGGACACAAATCCCGCCAATGAAGCTGAAGGTCAAAGTACAACAAGTGCTAGTCGCACGATATTGCTGGAGAACGGAGGCGATTCCGAAACTTCCACAGCGAGAGATGGAGCCAAGCACAGAAGTAGATGTAGACGGTATAGACCTCGAAATTTCCTCTTTTTGGCTTCACGAGGCATATATGGTTTCAGAAAATGTCTGGAGAACGAAGAAGTCTAAACTCGAACAACATAATACCAATGCCGCCGACGAAATAATCACGGCAGTTTAAATACAAACCTGTTTAAACCTAAGTAGTTTTTCGCTTCTCGGACGATTTCACTGCAACGTCAACGTCTGTTTATTTCAAGTTGTCATGACCCATTGTTTTGGTAAACTGACCCATGCCGACATCTGTCAGCGCGGAGGGGATTTTTAACACCTAATCATACCGATCTCGCAAAAGGTTTTTCGTCTTTTTCTCGATAAAGCAAAACTGCATATAAGGATAAACATTTTTAGTTCGTTTACGCGTGTCTTCCAACGGAATTGGCTAAAAATCGGCAGGTATGTTCCCTATTACCTCCTTCGTAAAAGGGTGTCGGGCTTTGTTTAATTTCGCTTCCGTTTCAGAGTTATGGCCTCTTTAGTGGAAGGAAACACCCGCGTTCAGAACATCAAACTTTAGGAGGGTGTAGAAAAAAAACCAAACCACATCTGGAAAATCGCAGACACCCTTTTTGAGGGTGATGTGTGAGATAACATTTCAGATGTTAATCGCGCCGCTCCGATGATTCACGCGCGGAAGCAAACCAGTTTAAGCAAAGCAGTGTTTCTGGGTATTTCTTTTTATAACACTGCGACAATAACTTTTTAGAAAATTTCAAACATATGATTGTATCCTATATCTATTAAGCTTTCAGAAAATGTATAGGTTGATGGGGTTTTCTTTCAAAGCGCCAGCGTGAGAGCGCGATTTTCAAACACTGTCAATCCACCTACCATGATACCTTAAGGCAAAAACAACTAAAAAGAAAACCATAAAGCTAGAGTCAATTTATTGAGCAATTACCGGGCAATTTCTCGCACACCAAACTGCAGCACTCACCGGCGATGCTTGAATTTGATTACAAATACTCGATGTCATTTTCCCAAAAACGATACGCTCAAATAAAATTTAACTCTACTTTGGAACTTCCAAAGAATTGCATTTTTGTAAGGAAAGCTAGTCAAAAATAACTTTAAAGAATTAAAAGATCACATACCTACAAGTATTCAGGTGACAATCTGATTAGTACCCTCTGTATGAGTCAGTGTGACCCCCCCCTTTGACAAATCCTGGCTACGCCCATCTACTGTGTTACTGATTTTTTTTTTTTTCAAATATCGCTCACACTCTTTTCAACCTTGCGTGAGTTTTTCTCTTTCTCCCCTAGCATCATGATGAAAATTTACGTATTTGGGTATGTTTCAGTATACCAGAAGTATAAGACATACCTTTTTTATTTGACAAGTAGGTTATTTTTAACACAAAAATTAGCGAAATTAATAAGCGACGTGTTGTTATGATCAGATGTCATTGCCAAGTACCTTTTTGCTCTGCGGAAAATGCAGATTAACGTGAAAAAGTCCATCTATCTTTGCTTCAAAAAATGTTTCCTAAGTCTATAATAAAGTTGATCATTATTAATTGTCACGAACTCCGTTGGACCTGTTGCTGAAACGGTCTCTTAAACATACTGTCGCCTCTTAGCGTCTGTTATCTGGAAAAAAAAAAACAGATTAAGACCTATTTTACGAACTTTTTTCTAAGAATTGAGTGTTAAACCTTTCCCGCTGGACTGGGTTAAAAGACCCCTTCGGAAATGTTATATAATAGCTTAAGCCACTGATGGTGAACAATAGAGTGTCAAGAACCAAGTAGATTTGATATTTTGATAGTTACCAGTTGCTTTTTTAAAAGTCCTTCATGTTTTAAACTCAACAGACAAAATTACTGGCTGCTTTAACTATCTTAAGTTGGACAAGCCAATTGTTTTTCCTCCTAACTGATAAATTTCACAACAATCTTGTGATTAATACGATAGACATTGAGGATGTGAGTTAATACAACTTATGCAGACAGAAAGCTGAGAAAAAGCGTCGATTTGATTGACGTATTTTCAATAATATTTACTCAACAGATACCGCTAAAGACTTATTTATACAGTTTCCTGTGTTTCCTGAATTTCTGTTTATTTCCCGTGTCTCGTAAAAGACAAGGACGCAGAAACTCTTCTCCTAAAAGGTAAGGTTTTTTTCCTTAAAAAGTTAACAGTTTTAGTACGTTTTGTGATGACTGATTATTGAAGAGTTTTAAAAATGCTTCCTTTGCAGCGTGAATTTTCCTTGAGACAGAGATCGTCCACTTTTCAGCAAGGTCCTTCTGTTCGACAGTAGGTTGAGATCTTTTAATTCTTTAAAGTTATTTTTGACTAGCTTTCCTTACAAAAATGCAATTCTTTGGAAGTTCCAAAGTAGAGTTAAATTTTATTTGAGCGTATCGTTTTTGGGAAAATGACATCGAGTATTTGTAATCAAATTCAAGCATCGCCGGTGAGTGCTGCAGTTTGGTGTGCGAGAAATTGCCCGGTAATTGCTCAATAAATTGACTCTAGCTTTATGGTTTTCTTTTTAGTTGTTTTTGCCTTAAGGTATCATGGTAGGTGGATTGACAGTGTTTGAAAATCGCGCTCTCACGCTGGCGCTTTGAAAGAAAACCCCATCAACCTATACATTTTCTGAAAGCTTAATAGATATAGGATACAATCATATGTTTGAAATTTTCTAAAAAGTTATTGTCGCAGTGTTATAAAAAGAAATACCCAGAAACACTGCTTTGCTTAAACTGGTTTGCTTCCGCGCGTGAATCATCGGAGCGGCGCGATTAACATCTGAAATGTTATCTCACACATCACCCTCAAAAAGGGTGTCTGCGATTTTCCAGATGTGGTTTGGTTTTTTTTCTACACCCTCCTAAAGTTTGATGTTCTGAACGCGGGTGTTTCCTTCCACTAAAGAGGCCATAACTCTGAAACGGAAGCGAAATTAAACAAAGCCCGACACCCTTTTACGAAGGAGGTAATAGGGAACATACCTGCCGATTTTTAGCCAATTCCGTTGGAAGACACGCGTAAACGAACTAAAAATGTTTATCCTTATATGCAGTTTTGCTTTATCGAGAAAAAGACGAAAAACCTTTTGCGAGATCGGTATGATTAGGTGTTAAAAATCCCCTCCGCGCTGACAGATGTCGGCATGGGTCAGTTTACCAAAACAATGGGTCATGACAACTTGAAATAAACAGACGTTGACGTTGCAGTGAAATCGTCCGAGAAGCGAAAAACTACTTAGGTTTAAACAGGTTTGTATTTAAACTGCCGTGATTATTTCGTCGGCGGCATTGGTATTATGTTGTTCGAGTTTAGACTTCTTCGTTCTCCAGACATTTTCTGAAACCATATATGCCTCGTGAAGCCAAAAAGAGGAAATTTCGAGGTCTATACCGTCTACATCTACTTCTGTGCTTGGCTCCATCTCTCGCTGTGGAAGTTTCGGAATCGCCTCCGTTCTCCAGCAATATCGTGCGACTAGCACTTGTTGTACTTTGACCTTCAGCTTCATTGGCGGGATTTGTGTCCTCGAGTTCCTTCAACCATTCTTCTAAGTTTAAAACAATGCGACCCACAGTCGCTCAGATCAGGAGCCACAGATCTTGTTCGACGCTGAACTTCTTCGGAGGCGAAAATGGGCAAGAAGTTTTCTTGCGAGTTTTCGTCCTGATATAAAGAAAATTTGACAAGAACGAAAGCTTGACTTGCGATGAAACAATCAGATCGAGAACGGTTCGCGTGCGCAAATAAAATATCACACCGCAATTTGCATTACATGTGACAACTGGCGGTGAATTTTAATTAGAGCTGTCAACGCGCCGTAAGAGATTTAATGAGATTCAAAAACAGTTTTTCTCTTTATCGTAAAAAGTAAAAAAGCTTTTTTCTCCATTCTTTCTGCAAATTATTTTTCTCAGTCTTCTCAATTTGAACAGCGAGAAAAAGATTTTTCGCATTTTTCTTAAAAATCCACCTACCATGATACCTTAACAGGTAAATCTACGTCTAAATTTTAGCATGTCATGGCACACACCAAATCAGAGAGGACGGTTGGACGGTTTTTCTCGGAAGGCAGCGGGGAAGGTAGAAACCGTCTTTGCATTTTTGTGACCTATGCGGTCCAAGCTATAGATGCAGCATATGTGGGGCAAACACGGAAGTAGAAATAATGATCAACAAAATTCATTCATTGCATTTCAATAGAAAACTCCGCTTCAATAAACTTTACCTACTGCCGGAGACGTTTATGAAACGTAATACCCCAGACCTACGTTCTACTCTAGCAGTGCTTATGAATGCTTAAAATTTTCATGTTTCTTTTGACAGTTGAGTTTGAAACACCATTTATTAGGAAACACTTCCTATCAGCGAGGTACGTAGATCGAAAACGTTCCGAACTTATTTTCAATCATTTCGTATGTACAATTTTTCTGCTGTATCTTTAGTATAAATTAAAACAAACTAGACTACAGGTTTGACTGTAATAGTTTAAAGGATGTGCCAGACTGTACAGGTATAAACTCTACCTCTTTGTTAGGTATCAACATAAATTTTTTTTTATTATTTGGTCAGCGGGTCAAAAACAGCTGTTGATCAAGTTTCTGTTACATCCAAACTTGAACATTATTAAAAGCTAAACACTACTTTTAGTTACACATATTAAAAATGTGAGTACTCTATCATATCAATCAGTTGCTTATGGACAAAAAAACTCACTCCGATAAATGTAACCTCGGCAGAATTTCATCGGTCAATATTTAAACCTTTTACGAGCAGTACCAATTGCAGATGGGAGTTATTGAAAGTTGTCCATATCCGCAGTTAGTGCAATGCCATCAAGCTTGTTAACATATTCTCGATCCGTAATTATTCAATACGTCCCCTCAATATACTCGTTACTCGTTAAATACTTCTAAACAATTATAAGATTGCTAAAACTTAGCAGAATGTATTTCTCTCAACAGGTAGACAAGTTGTTTCTTCCAGCAGCAAAACTGATGTTCTCGTTAGCTGCATGCATACCCTGGCTTGCTGTATCGTTGATACTGTCTCTCGCTATAATAATACTAAATCTAATTATTATATATGTTTTTATAAAAAACCGTAGTCTCCGCAAGCGCAGTACGTACCTGATGATCAGTTTGGCAGTCGCAGACATGTTGGCTGGGGCATTTGCCAATGTCAATACTTTTACTTTTCTTGGAGTATACCTCTGTAATTTATGGGAGAACA
>JAHPZR010003196.1:22500-32500 GCA_019787425.1 Platygyra sinensis | reverse complement strand
AGCTTTTTCTCACACCTAATTGTGATTAGAACCGCACTGCCCTGCTTTTTATAAACAATAGACGCGTGTGTATATATATAACTTGATAGGTTTATTCTCCATTAAATACTGTCTGATGAGTGCGTGAGCACGAAACTCGGAGTAACAGGGAATTTTGTCTCTTCGTTATATCTTCTTATATATAAAACGATATAGCTCTTTGGTATAGATATAGCTCTTTGGCATACAAAGCTTTGCTTTCATGTCCAAATTGAGCACTCTACTAGGATGAGCCATTGCTATTAGCATTGCGCATGCTCACTAGTTTTTTCTAGTTTGAGCACTCTGGCATGGTTTAGACGATACCACAAGTGTGGGATCGTTTGGGGTGACCTTATGGGTTCGCCTCCATCCTAGCATCAGCACTGCACTGACGAGGCCCAGAAGGCCGAAACAGTACTGTCTGCAGTTAGTTATATATATATATATAAATGAAGAAGAAGAAAGAATTGCCCTGAGCGGGATTTGAACCCACGTCCCCCTGAACACCGGTCGGGTGTGATGACCACTACACTATCAGGACAACCACGCTGGCAACGCAGTTATTGTAGATAGTGAGTCGGCCAGACGTGAGTATCCCAGGATTCTTTCAGCGGTGAGATGGGAAAGCCTGTAACCCCTTCATAGCCTTAAACCCAAGGATCGACATTAACGATTCACAGGCAAACACCAACTTGGGCATCAGCTAATCAGAAGGATCAATTTAATGATGCAGGCTTATTTATATACATAGCAATGAATGAAGAATAACCAATAACCAATCATAAGTCTACAAATGTTTATAACCATTGTTATTCGAATTTGAATTTTGTAACGATCATACTGCTGATGTATATAAACCCTAGCGATGCTACAGTGTATATGGAATTTAACTGATGAGTGGACCAACACTTTGTTGGTCTACGAAACAGACCTGTATTAAAGTCCACATGAAACAACATTGAGTAGATACACATTGTTATATATTTATATATATGTATATATAAACTCAATTAGTGTTCACCGTTGATTCCAGAAAAGTGCTTAACAGTTAAGGAGCGGTAATATCAGTATGTAGACTACTCAATATGTAGACTACTCAATTAAAATCCATATGTACTCATATTGAGTAGTCTACATACTGATATATATATATATATAGATAGATATATAGATAGATAGATGATAGATAGATAGATAGATAGATAGATAGATAGATAGATAGATAGATAGATAGATAGAGTTTACGGAGCAATCATCAGGCAACTGCCAAAAATAACAGATACATTTGGAGATATACAAAATTTGAAAATACAGAACAATACCCAGTGGCGTGACATGCAGAAATATGATTGGTTGCTAAGCGAATACGTTCTTTCACAGGAATTTCTTAGAATGTCTACAATTAGATATCAGTTCGCTTCTGTTGTTCAGTGTTGACATTTCGGGTTTACAGATAATAAAATACTTTTCCCACAAACACAAATTACATCTCTTGCTTATACTAGAATATGATCGGGCCTGCTTTACCTTTCGCCATTTGATGTTGTACGAAATACCCTTATCCTTTAGACTCCAATTATATTTACTTAATGGGCCCTTTGCAGTTTACGATCACATGGTACAAAAACAGCCATGCTGGAGAGCAAACTGCCCATTGGGACCTCCAAAACAAAGCAACGTAACTAAATATTCTTTTGTTTTGGATGTCCCAGTGGGCGGTTTGCTCTCCAGCATGGCGGTTTTTGTAGCATGTGATCGTAAACTGCAAAGGGCCCATTCAGTTGCATGCTTATACCGCTCGTTCTTAAATGAGCAAACATGGTTTCTGTATCTTAACTTGAAGGTTGTATCGGTTGTATTGCATGATCTACCAAGCCGAAGTCACGACACCAACCTCAAGAGAGACATACTTTTTGCTTCAGTAATTCTTTCCTCGGAATAGTTAAAGCTTTGGAAAATTGGTTGTCGACTAGGTTAGCTGGATAACCTTGGTTTACCAGGTAACCATTATACAGTATAAAGGGCCTCCAAAAGGATTTTTCCATTTGTAACGACTTTCAATCCATTGTTGCCCGACCTTAATTACATCATCAAAAAACATCTACAATTTTTAGAATCCAATCCTAAATTAAAAGAACTTTTTCCAAAAAATTCCATTATTCCGTCGTACCGCAGATCAAAAAATCTTAAAGAAATTCTAGCACCTAAATTTGAATCTACGACCTCGCAAAATATCAACTCACTTGCAAGAGGCTGCTTTAAATGTGACAAACCAACCAAATCATTGCCATTCCTAGACAGTGGGCAACCGTTTAGGAGGAAAGTAATCTATCAAATGTGGAAGTTTGTCACGTCTAAATATGTCCTGAAACCTAAACATAGTCCTGAGAGCGTTTCGGCAAACGAACAGTTATCCAGAGCTGGTACTCGTCACAGGTGTTGCCGGCAAGCATTCAGAGGGCACAGGGAGAGACCCTTGGGCTTGCTTGAGTGGTTCGGACCTATTGTGAGCCTCATATTAGGTTGATGGCTCCATCTCTTCAGTGGGTAAGAATATTTCGGGTTCTAGCTTTGGTGGTGATGGTTCTCTTGTCTTCACCAGTTGCCTTCGTTTTCTTCTGTACACTTTGCCTTGCAGATTTACTGCACAAGAAAAAGGTGCAACTTGCTTTATACAGTTGCTTTCTTCCAGAATTTTTTTTCTCTGTAATGGCCTGATGCGCAAGGTGTGACATGATTGCAGGTCAACTAATTCTCTTGTCCCTCTGTTGTTATAGTTAACTTCTTCTCAGCACTTTCCACAATTTTGGGTTAGAGCAATTCTCCAGCCGTCAGCAGTAGTGTCTTTGATCGTCTCCCAAACAATCTTTGAACTGGCGAAGTTTCAAACCTGGCTCAAGAATGACAAGATATGGGTCTTTGACACTTGCCTTCGCCTTGGTTAGTGGTTTCTTTGCCAAATTGACAGCATTTTCAATTTTCCCATTTGACTGGGGAAAAAGGGGTGATGACATCTGGTGTTCAAATTGACAATTGATGCAAATCCCTGGACCTCTCCTGTCGAAAACTGCGGCCCATTGTCACTATAAAGCGTGTCCAGTATGCCATAACGTGCGCGAACTTACTCTTGAGGAAGATGATGATGGTGTTCACATTGATTGCAGCATAGTTATAATTGAAGGTAGTTGATTCAGACCAATAGTCTTCAATGATGAGCCATTCTTTGATTTTCAAAGTGAAGTGGTCTACTGCTGCATACGACCAAGGGCGTTTGGGAGGATAATGAGGTATAAGAGGCTCTTCCTGCTGGTTATTCTGATAGCTGTTGCATGTATCGCCAAAGGAGTCCATGATTTCAGCCGACAAACCAGGGCAAAATAGCACATCGCGTGCTTTTGGCAAACAAACTGTCTAGACCAATGTGACTTGAATGGACTTTGATTACCATCAGTGGTCTAAACGCCGCAGGGATGATCACCGGATTTTCAAAGTCTGAGGGAACTAAAAAAAAGTAAAAACTAAAGCAGTCAGCCTTAAAACTTTAACAATTTCGCTGTCTTCTACGTATTCGCCAACCAAGCAACGAACCATAAAAGCAGGTTAAGAGAGAGGGGAAGACCAATAATGCCTGGTCGCTGAGAATATCGAAAATGCTGGCTCCACCATATTTGACTCTATAACACGTGGTCAACGTAGAGTGCTAGTGTAAACACGTAGTAAATGGCGTTGTATACAACATCTGTGGATTAGAAAGCCTTTACATTTAAGGACAGTTTTTTTACGTGACTCTTTAGTGCTGCAGAGTATTGAATTTGTAACAAGTATCTCGGGACACGCAGGGATTTCTAAACATTTCACAACTTAACTTGCTTTTCCCACTGAAGTGTGGTAGCATATCAACATCAACCTGCTCTCTGAGCTGCTAGCTAAATGTGGGACGGGGACGTCCTCACCGGGATGTGGATGCGCGACTCGAAAACGCTAGGACCTAGGGGGACTATGCAGAAGAAGGGAAGATGTGGAGCTAGGGATGATGAGGACTCAAGGACTTTTGGACTCGGAGACAAATAAAAATATGACGTAAACTTTGTGTAGACCCGGAGGGGTATGGACTGAGGGATGCGTGGGACTCAGAGACGTCTGAACTACTAGACGATGTGGTCTTTGGGATGTATGGACTAGGGGACGTGTTGACTAAAAGAAGTGGAAAATGTCGATCTTGGGACGTGTGAGTATGGGACGTGTGGAATTGTGGAGTTGTGGAATCGTTGACGCTCAGAAAAGGCTTGTGAGCAGTACTTGTCAGGTTCCATGCTTCGGCCTAATATGTTTGCTTGCCTATTGAATCGTGACAGCTCTGAATACAGCATAGGTTCAATGCAGAGGGTCGTATACTTCTTGGGCAGCCATGGACGACTCTCCTTTTAAGTAACTCCGTTTCCTTAGAAATTCTTTAGTTTTTGTATTAACGTCTGTGCAATATCCTTGCCAAGTTCGATGCTAATATTTACTTCGGGAAAACGGTTGCCCAAGATTTCAAAATTTCATTCCTGGAATGAGAAGATGATTCTCCTAATGATATCGAGCTCTATAAAATACCCTTCTGGACACCACAAAAATTATATTATACAGTTTAAGCGAAAAATCGGGTAATGTTTGTTTCTTCTTCTTCAAGACTTTTTTAAATGGCTAGTCGAACTGTAAATACGACGAGTCGAACTCGGAAAACCACGACTCCACCAGAAGCATTGGCGTGAGGAAACGATGAAACGCCATAACGAAACGACGAATAGAGCATTACGTCCAAGATCTACCTTCATAAAATGATGGAATAGCGTTGATATTAAAAACATATTTAAAATATATTTGCATTGTTATATACATCTGTTGCAGATACTTACATATCGACACTATATCCTGCTGGAATCTGCTGAAAGTTTTTACATGCTGTGTTCTTATCACAACGCGGCGAGTAAAAGAAGAGGAGCTAAGCGGGAAGAGTCATGTTCACCTCGAGCTCAACGGGTTCGATAGTGTGCAGGAAGTCGAACAGTTTGCAAGCAAGTTCCTCAGTCATCAGAAAGACGTAAAAGACCTTGTTAAATATCTGTGGAAACACGACCTCTGCGACATGGCGGAAATACCACTTTTCCTATTGATGTTGTGTCTAGTCTGGAAGGAGAAACATCGTAAAGGACTACCCACCTCTAAAGCAGACCTTTACTCAAGATTCATGCAAACCCTTTTGTATCACCTTGATTCAAAAGATTCAGAAGAGGAGTTTCAAAGCATAGATGAATACAGTGAGGCACTATCGAAATTAGAAAAACTTGCTTTTGACGCTCTTTTGGAGAATTGTCCTCATTTCCCGTTTAGCAAACTGCCTGATGACGGTGTCTTCGCGAAATTTATTGACTCTGGTTTTGTGCAAACTTCAAAGCTTTTAAGTTCAATTCCTGAGAAAATCGTCTATTTCCTTCATAAGTCCGTTCAGGAGTTCGTCGCTGCCAAGTTCATTGTTCAACAACTGACGAACAAGAAAAATGAAAGTGTCACCTGCCTTTCAAAAGTTGACTCGTTTCAGAAAATAGAGGACATGTCTGAAGGTCTGAAATTCGCCTGTGAGTTGTCATCAGATGCTGCATGCGCTGTTCTTAGTCATCTGCAGATGATAGCAGACAAAGAAGGTCTTACAGCATACGACTTCAGCGAGACGTTTTCTATTGAGCATTTTTTATCTAGTCAAAGAAGGTTTATCTCTATCTGTTCGGATTGTTTGTTTTCTTGTGCAGCGTCAGGCAGACAAGATCTGTTCCCTTTTTTCCTTAAGTGTGTTAATTATGTCCTAATATTAAATGGTGAACAGGTTTCTGTTGCTGCCAGAGAACACTTACTGAATTATACCAGTAGATGTCCAAACTATCTATTTTTTGAAGGAATAAAAATAGATGATGATGAAGTTCACTCTGTACTTGCTGACTTAAACACTTCTCTTGTGTTGTGCTCGGGAGAAGTCAGGAGTGTAAAAAACATACGCCAATCTGGCAGCAGATAGCTTTTTCCTTATGAAAGAAGGACAGCAGATGTTGTTCTGTCTTACTCGCATTTGCAAGGACTACGAGTACGCTCTGCCTACAGAACTGCTCACTGAACTCACGTGAAAGAAAACTGTCAAAGTCCAGGATGCCGTTGCGTGCGCTTGTAGCAAAAATATTATTTGGCGACAATCAAACAATAGTTAAGCACTTCCCAGTTATTTGACTCTTTGTGCCAACCATATAGAATAGTACTTTCAGATAAAGGCAGTTTGTGATTAAATTTTTCGTGCCACCAGTTAGAAAAACAAGTCCAAAACGAAGAGAATACACTACAGGTAATTAGCATATGTTTTAGAGATTGACTTTCAAGGTTGCATAAAGGACAAACATCAGTATCAGTTATGCGCGCGGGGAAGAGGCTAGATTGGGTAGGTAAAATATTGTGAATAATTTTGACTTGGAACATGATCAGTTTTGGTTCTTTCAAGATTTTGAACGGGAGCCTGTAGATGTAGGGAATTTCCTCTTTGGTGAACACATGATATAGAATTCTGCCTTCAGCATTGGGTGCTGAGAAGCTTTTCTCAAGTATATGGAAGAATAGGCTTCTTTTGTGGAAAAAAGCTTTAAAGATGTTTCGCAGTTTTCAGATTCATCATGCACGCCTGCTTTGACTTGTAGTGCACTTTTCCATTCAGTTGCTATGGCTCTTAAAAGGCCGTAATAAGTGGTAAATGGAAATTCAAAGTTATATTTCTCTTTCATTTCTGACAAGGTAAGAAATTTAAGGTTAACATTTAGAAGGTCTTCGATGCAACGAATTTCGCCTGTACACCAGGATTTAATATAAATCGGTTTTCCATCAATACATATGTTACGGTTGTTCCAAATTATTTGTTTTTTTAAATGAGAATTTGCTTGTCACAGGTTAGTCTTCCGACATCATGCCAGTAATTTAAAATGGTGTGGTAAAACTCCAGGAGGTTCTCTAAGTTGAGTAGCTTAGGGTCGTAGTCGCCTTCGATGAGGAACTCTAGACCTCCATATTGGTTAAGAGCTTCTGCCTGAGAGACCGGGGCAGACTTGGAAATGAGGGTCGACCGATTTCGCTTAACATTGGTACACAATCTTGTTATGTGGACTTATGTAATATGCCAAAGTTTCAGCTTCAATGAACTATTTTTAGCCGAGTTCTGGATATCAGCCCCTCAGGGGTCCCCAGAGGCTGATTTTCAGTGCAATTTTGGCCACTTTTCAATCTCTCTTTTAGCAACTTACAATTAATTTTAGACAAAAAGAAAACTATCTTTGTAATGCCCTATTATTAGCCTTTTATGGGTAAACAAATCAACTCATGGGAATTGTTCGTTAGCCAGTGGCTGTTATGTTAACTTGGACCTATTTGAAGCATATGGGAAGCAACCGGAAATGGCCTGTTTTTCAGACCTTATATTTTCCATGCCCAGGTTTTATATCGAGAAGTCTTAATATTCCTGCAAAGTTCAGCCCTTGGTTTAGAAATATCAAGAAAAAATACTAAGGTTGAGGCTTTTTTTACCAAGAAACATCTTACAAGAAGATGACTAACCTGGCTACTTCTGGTTAAAGTTTCAACAAAGCGTGGCGGTAAAAATCAGCTGTTTAATTTCGATTAATACCTTTCTTCTTCTAAGTTATGATTTTAGAGACTCTGAAGCTAGATGTAACCGAAAAGACTTGCCATTAATTAGCAAATTTTCATGTGGTTTTTGGGACCAATCAGATTTTGGTCCGGCAACGGTACCGTTTTAAATTACGTGGAAATTGTCTTGAAAATTATAGGGGTAATGGAGCGGCTGTGAACGAGGATATATTTTATACCTAACAACCCATCTCTTGCCGGTCAATAACAATCTACCATTGCATCTTTTTCGATGTAAACTGCAATCATGAAAAACAAGCCCGTGTCTCCAAGTAATGAAGCACTAATTAAATCAGGAAATAAGCCAAGCTTTGTAGTCTCATTTCGTAATACAATCCACCTATTTGGGGCTTTCTTTCCGAAGGAAAACAGCTTGGCAGTCATTCTAAATGTAATCACAACATCTGTCGTGAGACTGCTTGAAAATCGCTTTGATTCTTTAGATTTCAAATACATGCAATTGTACTTAATTGCAGTCTCACTTTTCCAGTCTATATGCCAAGTGTCTGGATAAATTCTCTTGCTATAAATGCTTACCTGGCTTCAGGTTTAGAGGCATGTCGCTTTCCTATAATCTCTTGAAAGTGAAGCAACATTAAAAGCCTTATCTCAGTGATAATTATAAATTGGTCATGAGTGCATCTTTGCGGCGAGTAATGCAAATTCAGGTCGATTCTTGCGTACTTGACGGGGTCGCGATATGCCAACTTATCTGTAGTTTGCTGGCTTTGATTGACTTGGAATTCAGTTTTTCTCGTCTAGATTCTGCAAATTGATACTTCTGAGAATGATTGGTATAGAACTTTTATGAGAACCTGAAGAACTATAAATAGATGTTATGTACAGAATATTTATAAATACCCAGTCCCCCTGTACAAACGGCCTACGAATTATTATTGGGGATGTCTAAGATGGTCCGATTTCCCCGCTAGTTGCCGAATGTCCGACAAAATTGCTAGAGCACTTTCCCTTTCTCTATCCCTTTATTGCTTTCTTAGTCAACGCAGTTCCATGGTGGTAAGCAGACTAAATCAGTGTGCTGTGTACCGAAGATTGGACAGGGGAGGAGTAGATTTTCCTTCACTGCTTTGATAACTGGGGAAATACAATATTTCAGCTTTCTTGGAGTACTTGTGAACTTGAACTTTTTTGGCATCCCAGCTGTAGAATTGCTGGTTTACTCCGATTTCCATAGTGAGAGGCGATAATCCTCAGGACGACCAGTATGCTTGCTGTAGGTGATTTGGTAAAGTCGTCACCAGGCCCAGTGTCTCATACCTGCCGGAGATTAAATTGGTTGTTGGTCTTCCTCCCAGGATGATAATTACCGGCTCCCATTTATACATCTGGGTGGAGAGAGGGATTGTGAAAGAAAATTGCCTTCCCCAAGAAGACATGGCGACGCCTTAGCATTTAGGAGCTCCATCCGGGGTCTATCCACCTAACCGTTAGGCCGCAACTGTGCTATGCGCTAAGTAGTTGCTTTTGTATAGAATCCGAATGCGCCGCTTACTACATTACATGTTTACTTTAATCTGTCGTAAACTGATAAAACGCAACAGGGAAAAAAAATGTATGGCCAGCACTGCATGACATCCTGTCGCTTAATTTGTTATTTAAAAAAATGAGCATACGGAAGTTGACTCTCAACCAAGCTAGTTTGTTGGCATTACAAAGGGTGAATAAAGACGACTGCTATTTGCCACGTCACCGCCCAAAATGCAGCAGTTTGCGTGACCAAAGTGGGCAATGTCAACACTGTTTCTATCAAGAAAATCAAGTTGAAAAAAGAAATTGAAAAAACCGAAAAGAAAGTTACCGCTGACGTTTCAGATAGCATGTTTCAGGAGTTCAGCAAACTACAGATAAGTTAGCATATCGCGAACTCGTCACGTACGCATGAATCGACCTGAATTTTCATTACTCGCAGCAACGACGCACTCGCGACCAATTTATCGCTGAGCTAAGGATATTAATTTTTTTTCACTTTCAAGAGATTATAGGAAAGGGGCATGGCTCTAAATCTGTAGCCAGGTAAACATTTCAGTATAGTAAGAGAATTTATCCAGACAGTCTGACACTTTGCATATAGACTGGAAGAATGAGACTGCAATTAGGTACAATTGTATGTATTTGAAATCTCCTAAAGGTTCAAAGCGATTTTCAAGCAGTCTCGCGAGAGACGTTGTGATTGCATTTAGAATGACTGCTACGCTGTTTTCCTTTAGAAAAGAAGTCCCAAATAGGTGGATTCTAATAC
>JAHPZR010003196.1:0-17500 GCA_019787425.1 Platygyra sinensis | reverse complement strand
AAGAGTTGACAGAGAGCCATTTCTTCAGCACGTCATAATGAAAATAAACTTTTCCATTAACGACTAACTTATAGCATATGACGGAAGCTTTTTTGCTAGGTGTTTCTTGTTTTATATTCTTCATCGCAGGGATAAGGACGTTTTTCCTGATTTCTTTTATGTGCTTCGGTAGGTCTTCACCCATTGAAATAGGCGAGTTTTTCAGCCTGTAGCGAGCTTTCCAGACACGATCTCTGTCAGCACGACACGTGAAGCGAGCGATGAGAGGTCGGGCTCTATTTCTGTTTGGCTTGCCAAGACGGTGTGCCCCGCAAAGCTTAATATTCGAGACTTCGTCTTCTAGTAGGTTTAAATTTCGGGTTAAGACGTCACGTACCAGCGAGAAGCAATCCTCGTCTTTGGACTCATTGACTCTAAAAAATTAGAGTTCGACGACTATAGATGTTTAGATGAGTCGGCTCATCCCAACAAGTTGACCGCTCGTTTTTGTATTTCAATTTGGGCTTCGTCAAGTCTAGCCTCCAGATTAAGAATTCGTTCTTCGCGGATTTTAGAGTTGTCTTCGATGGCTGTAAGTCTTAATAGGAAACTTTGATATTCTGTTAGCGTCATTTTGATGTAGGCGCCATCTTGGGCTGCTTCGATGGATGCCGTGTCGGTGCCAGAGCTGCTTATCCTCGGTCGTTTTTTATCAAAAGCTTTGTTTCCCATATTGGTAGCTGTTAGTACGATGAAAAACGTACGAGAACGGCAATATTCACTGTGTTGTGTTGATTTCTCAAACCTGGGTTTGCGGAGCTTTCAAATGTGCGTCTACTTCCAACGGCTCATGCCCAGCGTATTCTGGTCTATTCTGCAAACAGCAAAAAGCAAACGGGAAATCCTAGCCTGCGTAGCAGCCGATTCCTTTCCTTTTCCAGGAGGCGCGGAAATCGAACAAGCGAGCGAAAAGCAGGCGAGCGAAGGAGCACGCCTGGGGTGAGCAAAAAAATTGGGGAGAAGTGGGGAGGGGGTGAGTAAGAAGGGGGAGGGGGTGGGGAGGAAAGGAACCCCACTGCTTATTTTGCCACTCTTTCGCAGTTTTCCTCCCGTTCGCAAAAGTTTGGAAAAGAAAAGGAAACGGCTGCTACGCAGGCTAGGGAAATCTGTACATGAAAGCTTTAGGTATCGATGTGGAAGAGAAATTCCTGAAAGAGCCAAATTTCGCGGGCGAAGAGTTTGAAACCAAGTGAAGGTTGTACAAATTCTCATGAATAAAGCCGATTTGTTTCTCTGAATATTTGAAGCAATTCCTGGAACTCTGAAACGTCCAAGTTTGTGTTCACTATCGACATGCTGGCGAATGCGCGACAGCACTGTATCCTGTATGTTATAAGATATTTTTTTTGCAAAAATATTATTTTACCGCATGGTTCGGTACTGATTTACTTATAGTTGTGGAAGGATCAAAAGATATAACGCATGTGAAACTTCTCCTAAGTTTAGTGGCGAAAATTTCGGACATTTGCGAATGTAAACATGAATAGGTTTTTGTTTACATGCGAGATTAAGACACTCGTCATCTGCATCCTGCGTAATTCTGCGTACGTTTTGTCTAAACTAATTCTCAAGCTTTAAGAAGAATTTGAAATTATGCTTCCACTTAATCGTATCTTAAACAAAATTCTCGATCGTGGTTGGTTCTCCGCGCGGGGTGTCCAATCAAAAGGTGTGCCATTTTAACTTACCGCATCATTTACACGTTAATTACGCGCACTTCAATGGCTTAGCTTTCGAAACTTAGGGAAGGAGCTAAAGACGTTTTCTTTCAAAAGAAGTTCTCATAAGACATTTTTTATTCCGAAATTTGTTATAGATAACGTTTAATATTAGTAATAGAAACTCGTGTCCTACAATTCAGGGAGTAAAAATAACAAGATTAACTTAGATTAACTTGATCAACACGGAAAGAACCGGCCGGGAAAGCCTGTTGAGGGATTTAATTCGTCATATTAACTCTCTTAGCGAAGGTCAAAACACCTTTCATTAGCCAAACAGCAAAAACAACGACAACAAATCTTTATTTACTTAACACGGTTCCGGTAATCTTTTGAGCTTTTGAAATTTAACGACTTTAATTCCGTGACCTTTTCGAGTTTTCCATGACCTATGCTAGGCGTTTGCTACCAAAGTTTTGTCAAGAAAATCTATTATTGAAGGTATTTTCCCACATTAGGACGTATAAAATGCATGGTAGTGATTATTTTGTTACTGGAATTAAATCCGGTTTTCCGATTTGCCTGTTAGCTTTCAACTTTTGATCTTTTTGCCTTCTTATTATGATGCGATTAGCACTTTGAAATGCTTCATGAAGTTAAAATTCGTAGTTGATTGAAACGATATGACCGATGTGGTTAGCTTTCAAATGTGGAGAGGAGTCTTAGATGTAGTTGTTTTGCTAAATTACACAGAAAATTGCGAAATCAATCGACATAAGATAATATGCAAATTGTTTTTTTTTTTTTTCATCTCAAGTTGCTTGAAGTTGCTTATTGGCAACAAAACTACCAGATATGTTAATTTAAAGGGGGTATATAAACGTCAACAGTAATAAAACACTTACATTGTAATCAGTTATTATGTCATCCCTTCTCCATGCTGTGCACAACTTCTCAGCTTCTGATTTTGGTATCTCAACGTCATACAGAGTCAGTAAAACCCGCCGAGGATGAATGCTGAGATGCTGAATCAGAACACTGACTCCTCGACCAAGTAAATTGTATCATAGGTCAAGTCGATCCAGCTCTGGTACATCTTTCAGTGCATGGGCCACTGCTGATACTTCCTCTTCGCCCATCTGTGTACAACGTAAATTTAGGTCGCTCAAACCAGGAACAAATTTCAAGTGTTTAGCCAGGTCGATAATCCCGTAACCCAGCGGATTGGATGATAAATCAAGATTCTCTAGCTCTGTAACACTTGGTAAACATCGGAATACAGCTGTGGCTTCCTCTCTACCCATTTTTGTATTTTGCAGGTTCAGCTCTGTCAGAGAAGGCACACAGTGTAAGTGGTTAGCCAGTTCAATAATCCCATGACCCAGTGCATTGTGAGATATATCAAGATTTTCTAACCAATTTATACGTTCCAATGAAGCTCCAAGAACAGCGGCCTCTTCCTCTCCCATATTGACATCGCTCAACGTTAAGACAGTCACCTGATCAAGGTTGTCAACCAACTCGTTCACACTGCTGTACAACGGATTCCACGACAAGTCAAGTTCGTGCAAGTTAGCAGCCTGGTGCAGTGAACTGGCGATCTCATTAACACATGTTGAGGTCAAATTGATGTAGTTCAGTTTTAAACTGTGTAGATTGTCCGAAAAGTGAATGTTGGCAACCAGACTCTCTATCAGCTCACCATCGTATGACGTAAACCTGCCGCCGTTGATTTCGATGTTGCGAGGATGTGGTATGAAAGGTAACACGTTTTTCACAAACGTAAGTTCCTCACTTGTTGGGTTGTCAATTACAATCTTTCGGACCATCGACAGGCAATGCTGGCCAGTCTGGTCCAGTATGTTCTCAGTCAAAACCAACGCAACAGGCTTCTGAGAAGTAGACACTGGTGTTGATGTGAGTTCAGTGAGCAGTTCTGTAGACAGAGAGCACCTGTAGTCCTTGCAAATGCCAGTAAGACAGAAAGACATCTGTTGCCCTTCTTTCTTAAGGAAAAAGCTATCTAATGGTAGATTGGCGTAATATTTTACACTCCTGACTTCCTCCGAACACAACACAAGGGAAGTGTTTAAGTCAGCAAGTAAAGTGAAAACTCAATCATCACCTATTTTTTTTCCTTCAAAAAATAGATAGTTTGGACATCTGCTGGTGTAATTTAGTAAGTGTTCTCTAGCAGCAACGGAAACCTGTTCCCCATTTAGTATTACAACATGGCTAACACACTTTAGGAAAAAAGGGAACACAGCTTGTCTGCCTGACGCTGCACAAGAAAACAAACAATCTGAACAGAAAGACATAAACCTTTTTTGATCATATGACAAATCCTCAACAGAAGGCGTCTCGGTGAAGTTGTACGCTGTTAGACCTTCTTTGTCTCCTATCATCTACAGATGACTGAGAACAGTGCAGGCAGCATCTGATGACAACTCACAGGCGAATTTCAAAACTTCAAACATCTCCTCTATTTTTTGAAATGAGTCAACTTTTGAAAGACAGGTGACGCTTTCATTTTTCCTATTCGTCAGTTCTTGAACGATGAACTTGGCAGCGACGAACTCCTGAACCGACTTATGAAGGAAATAGACGATTTTCTCAGGAATTGAACTTGAAAGCTTTGAAGTTTGCAAAAAACCAGTGTCAATAAATTTCTTGAAGATATCGTCACCAGGCAGTTTGCTGCTGAAATATAGACAGTTCTCCAAATTAAAAGAACGTAAAAAGCAAGTTCTCCTAATCTCGATAGTTCCTTTGTGTATTCATCTATGCTTTGAAACTCCTCTTCTGAATCTTTTGAATCCAGGTGATACAAGAGCGTGTCTATGAATCTTGAGTAAAGGTCCGCTCCAGATGTAGGTAGTCCCTTACGACCTTTCTCCTTCCAGACTAGACACAACATTAACAGGAGAAGTGGTATCTGCGCCATGTCTCCGAGTTTGTGTTTCCGCAGGTATTTAACAAGCTCTTCTACGTCTTTCTGATCACTAAGGAACTTGCTTGCAAACTCTTTGACTCTCTCCTCACTATCGAACCCGTTGAGCTCGAATTGAACATGACTCTCGTTGCTTAGCTCCTCTTCTTTCACTCGCCGTGTTGTGATAACAACACAACAACCTCTCAGTACACGGACTCGCCAGATCTGATTAACTGGTGATGACTTTCCACCGTTGTACTCGTCATAGCCATCCAAAAAGAGTAGGACTTTGCCTTGGTTCTCACGGACATATTTATCCAGTTTATCGACTGCCATTGGATCATCAGCGGACAGCAGTTCAGCAGTTTCCAGCATGGTGCGCCCGATATCTTGACTGTCGCAAACGTCTCGCAACTTAATTAATAGTAAAATATCAAACCTCTTTAGGATTTCTTTCTCGCCTCTAGCCCAGTCCACAGCGATTTTCTGAGTTAAAGTAGACTTCCTATTCCCGGTTTCCCGTAGACTAGAATTCTTTTAGGGTTAGGATGACGTCCGTAGCCTTTGAACATTTCAGCGTAATCTTCAAGCTTTTCTTTTGCTGTTTCGTGAGGTTTTCTATCATCTCTCAGCATTGATAACTGTATGTAAATTTCATCAATGTCTACTGTGTTGTCTGGGTCCCAAGGTGTGATTTTCACCTTACTCTTCGTGTTGTAAAACTCGTGCAGCTCTTCCAGGCACCATTCGAAAAACTGATTGGTTGGAGAATCTGCTGAGAAGAAATGAGAAGTCGTTATTCTTATACCTTCCTTAATTTGAAAACTGATTATCGATCTAGACTTGTTGTGTTGGCCTACCGGTCTAAACACATGCTTGAGTTAAGGGACTGATCAAAAAGTACAGGGGAAGAGGGGGGGAGGGGGTTTGAGCCGGAGCATTTCAAGATGTGGTGGTTAGAAAACACACCGCCCACCCCTCCTATTTGGCACAAACCTGAGTGACCCACCCCTAAATGAAAGTTGAAAATCACATGACCCATCCCGCTATAAAACATGACATATTTGGTTGCATAATCCGACAAAATCACTTTTTGCCGATGAAGTTGCGGTATTATTTATGTTTTAGATTCATTTCTGAACAATAATACCAAATCATCTAAAGTAATATGGTTTTCCTTTGACTGTTGCAACTTTAAGTCATGTTTGTAAACTCTAAGAAAACTTGGCCTTTTACCTTTCATACTATAAAAGGCCTCCAGCCTCACAATACGTAGAACAGTGATCCATGTTGGAACGGCTGTAGTGAGTCCTGGGAGTAATAGAGCCAGAAAACGAGTCCCAGATAATTGTGCATGTGATACATACCCTTGGGGACAAAGAGCATGCAGACACGATATCATATCAACTCTTGGTCTCCGGCCATTGTAGCTTGATTAAAAATATAACACAAGCAGCGATGATAAAAAAAATTAAATTTTTATCAACCCTGCTTGTGTTGTATTTTTAATCATGCAGACACAAGTTGGCCATTTGGTGTTCTTGAAGACCAGCATGTCAACAGAGCGCAGTATTTTCAATATTTCTTCCCTGGGACACCTTACTCAATCCGTTAGCTTTTGTACAGATATTACAATACATAAAATTGTCATCTCTATTGTACACCAGTCAAGTGTACATTTTCAATTACGGCTGGAATTGTTTTCGTCCTTTTGAACTGAAAGGAGTTACCTTCATTGTAGATTGCGTCAAATGTGTGTCAATTCTTGTCAAAAAATGCAGGATGACCCACCCCTATGGGTAGCTGAAATTTGAACGACCCGCCCTTTACCAAGGCCTCAAAAAATGATGACCCATCCCTTTCTTCTCCAGCCCACTCCTGCCCAATACCTTTTGACCAGTCCCTAAATATGCAATGACAAATTTTAATTCAAAAGGATCTTACTTACTTACTTACTTAGTTCGAGGTCCGTGGCGTACTGTAAGTTACGGACCGAGTTTTCTCCTTTTCAATTTCTTGCCCAAGCTCTAAGTGCGGGGGCCATAAATCGAAGGGGAGTAAAACAAGAGTTCGTAACATACAGTACATGCCGTGAAGACGATGTTAGTAACACAGTGTGCTTGACGGCTTTAGAACCTGTTCCAAATTATAGCGATCCGCAGAGAGCGCGTAGCAACAAAGCCTTACAAAGGGGTATTACAACAACAAGTAACCCCTTGGCTGACTTCTCCATAATTATTTTAAAAAACGTTTAAGAGTTTGCATGCATGCGCGTGTAAGTAAAAATAATTATTTCTATTTGTAAAAATGCAGACAAAATACAATATTAGTAGATTTCTAGTATCTTGTATTCTATGCTACAGTATCTTGAACGAAGACTAGTTCACCAGAGTTTTCTTGACTACGTTACATCGTCTTTTTTTTCCTGGGGGGGGACGTTATCTTATAACACCTTAGTTGTTTTTTGGAGGCAATTCAACGCATCAAGAAAGGAAATGAGTAAGACAACAATTTTGAACACTTGCATATACACTGTAAGAAGATCTGAGTCCCCGACAGGAATCGAACCCATGACCTCCCGAACGCTGCGCTAGCACTCTATGCACTGAGCTACGAGAACTCGCCATCTTTATTCACTTATCGCTACTCACGATGACTTCGGCAGTGCTGATCCTAGGAGTAGGCAGGACGCCTGTCACATATGTCATAGGCTCGATTCTTGTCGGGGCCTCAGATCTTTTCTTTGTCCCACACTAGTGTCAGGTTGCTCAAGTCACCTTTCACAGATTTGAGTTTATTCCAGGTCTTCAATGATTTTTGGTTTGGGGCTAATCAACTTCAGATAAGGTGCTTATTGACTTCAGATAAGAGGCTTATTGCCCAGTTGAGGTTCAAAATAGGGACAGTGGGGATGGTGGTCATATGTCAATCAAAGAGTCACAAGTTTTGACTTTTCACCAGCGACAACTCACTATCATGACAAGATGTCATGAGGTGTAGGAGATACATGTAGCCTTTGTTTCCAGTCATGCAGGTCACATGCTGAGCCTTTCTAATACAATAGCCAGAGGAAAGAAAACAAGATTTGCAGTGTATGACTGGCGTATTCCAACAAATTAAGAGCCATTGTCAGAGAAAACCGGGCAGACCTCACGGATCGGGGTCGGCTGATTCCTTCCATATTTTGGCCGTTTAATGCATTCCATCAATGATGTTGAAAGGCAATACTCTTAGATTTCAAGGGCTTTTCCTGTTCGAGATCAGACCCCCCCCCCCAAAAAAAAAAACTCACCGTTACTGTAGCTTGAAAAAATGGAGTTAATTTAGACACTTAGAATCGAAAACGCGTAACAATTGTGATCACTCCACGAAAGCTGTCATCTTTAAGATTCTATTACCTGGACCTATAAAGACTTACGATAAGCCATTATTGACCTGTTTGAAACATTTGGTAGCTTACCATACAGAAAACAAGTTGTGATAGGTAAATTTCTCAATTTTCTAACGCATTTTTAACCACTACTTTCCTCGAATCGGCGGCGGTTTATTTAGAAAGAAACGGGTGCTAAAAACTGCTAATCAATCCATCTTTCCAAATCAAGAAGCAGAATTCTGGGATCTTTAAATTCAGAGATTTCAACGAGAATTCCAGTTGCATATTTTAGGTAAAAACTAACAATTTGTCACGTCATCCTTCAAGGTCACGCATCCTTGGTTGACAAAAATTTGAACAAATGTTCTGAAAGTCTCAGAATTGTCTGAAAAAGAAAACTAGAGCAAATGTAAATTCAATTTTTCAAGTCCCTTTAACAGGTCCATGAATTGGCAGATGTAGTGAAGTTCTTTTCACTGTTGCATTTTCGACAAATTTGTATAAAATGTCAATATTGACTACCTCGTGCTGAACCGTTGGTATCGGATTTCACGAAGTAATAATATTGTATTTCGGCTTGTTTTGGGTTTGAATGTATCCACCCATTCGTATTACTGTTTACATTACTTAATCAGGCAGTGTGAGAAGGTAAGAAATATAAACTACCAGTGTTATTGCTTATTCGTATGCTTAATTGTGGTGAATCTCCAGGAATGCGAGCGGCTCAGAAAAAATACCTTTGAAATGCTGCTTTGCTCTATGTAATGTAATCATAAAGTACAATCTGGATCTGCAATATCAAATACGTTATCTGGATCTGCAATATCAAATACGTTAATCCTTTCGCTTTTTCAATACTTCCTTAAAGAATTGGTTATAAAGGGTATTTGTCACCATCACTTTGTTTAAAAGTGTAGTATAACGGTCAGTTCCAAAAGAGAGTGATTGCAGAAGACTGGGGTTGATGTTTCGAGTTGAGTCTATACTTTCGGTAATTTCCTTTTTTCACTGAATTTAGTGGCCTACTCTCTGGGAGAGTCCTCTACATCCACTGTCGAATAAAACCTCGTTCTGACGAACGGCTCAGCAATTGAATTTCTTTGCAACAGCTCTTTTTACTATATCTAACCAACTGTTACGGAAAACATTGCTGCACTTTTTGAACGTCCGAGTTGCTCTGTTTAAATCTAAGTATTATTACGGGTTACGTCAGTTGTTATGTCAATGTATATAAACCACACCCTACATGCTGTACCCCTGTACCAACTGAAAATAAACAGGCGAAAAGAGCCTAAGTTGCCTTTTGTGACCCCTTGGGCACGCAAACATTGCGTTGTATATCCCGATTTCAGCCATGTGAGTGATACAAGCTAGTGTCTAGCTTTCTTCCAACACTTCCGCTCTCCCAAGCATCAGTGTCAGAAAGATAACTCATGACGAAAGTCTTTCGCCTCAGCTGTGCTCAGGGACGATTATCCCTGACTTTCATCTTACTGCTTGCTACAAGAAAAGGACTTCACCAACTCTTCTATATGGCGTCTATGTATGGCTTTTTTGTTTACTGATTACCAACAGTCATCACTGCAAATTTTGCGCAAATGTTTTTCAGTTCCACGACTTTCAGATTTTTTAGCTTTCCGCCTTTTGCTATTTTGCAAATGTCGCGGTCTTCAAAAGACGGTAGGTGCTGAAGATCAACTTCTTCATACACTTCATATCTTAGGTTCTGTTCAGATGACTGACCTTCCAGGTGCTGAAGTCATCTTCAGTAAGATTCTCTTCTTCTTCTTCTTCTACTGTCACTGCATGAGCCCCTTTGCTTCTTCTCTGCAATGCGGATAATCGGGGAAAAAAAAGTTGCTTATTTGCCGTGAAGTTTTCCATTCCTCTGGTGAAAACAATGCCAATCCTTCTAGTCTTTAGCATCTTGCATCTCCGTTGAAGCCTCGACTAGATTAGCCTTTTTCCCACCAAGCAAGCCTTTATTGAACTTCGCTATCAAAAATTCTTTGACTTTCTCGGAGGTTTTTGCTGCCGTTTTCTGGCCTTTAAGTGCCAAGCCTTGCACACTTAAGTTATTAAGTTCACTACAAGAAGAAAGGTTAGAGTCAGGTGGACGGGCGGACTTGGAGGATTCAGCGGACCGTGACACTATTCCGGTGACATGCTGCGCCCATTTTCTTCTCATGGTGTCGTAAACTGTTTCACGTTCCAAAACGAGCTGATGTGTTCCAGTGTCCATATGATCCTGAGCCTCGTTCGCGTTTCTGAAAGTCAGCACACAACTAGGCGCATCACAAAAAAAGACTTCATTTCTTGGTTCTCGAGAGAGGTATGGCTGTGGTCCTGAGCCAACATTCCTAAGCCGAGGGCTTGCGCTGTCTTTCCTTCATAAGTCATCAGGCTTCCAGGACCAATTTGGTAAGCACGCCAAACACGAATTCCAGCTTTAGTAAACTCGAAGTTGTTTAACTCGCTGATTCCTTTCACTGAGTTTGTTGGTCCCATCTGTTTCATTAACTGTGTTTACTTCCGCAACGGCCGCTCTACATCCTGTAATACCTCCATGTGACTCAAGATGTCGTTTTTCTTCTTTAAAACAAACTAATAGTTATGTACCAGTCAAATCGAAGCTTCAACATCCCCCCGGGTATCTCCCCGGGCATTTGAATGTTTTGTTCAAATCCCCCTGTCACCGGGCCGAAAAGTTGTTCAAATGCCCCAACCCCCGGGAAAATCACCAGATTACTGTTTTAACTTTTCAGTAGCTTCTATTATGCTTCTGAGGCTGTGCATGTTAACATGGTTTATTAGACAACACATATTTGTATATTATAGATACAAATCGTTCTTAAACACCTCCAAATACAGAACACAGCTTGAGTAGGCCTTTGATTTTCAACCAATCCGTCACGAATACGCAATCTTTTCCTTCGAATTCATCAAAGTTTGTCTCCGCTGTCGTTATCAACCCACGTGGAATCAGCGCGACTCGTAATATGAAAACAAGGCTAGCGATCAAATTCCCCACCCCCTACGAGTGGTGATCAAATGCCCTCCCTCCACAGCAGGAAGGGGCGTCAAATGCCCGGGGTATGCCCGGAGGGGATGTTTAAACTTCGACTTGACTGGTACATTACCTATATCATTACGCAATGATCAGACATCAGAACTGTTCTCCACCTGTACACGTCTCTCAATAGTAACCAAGTTCAAAGTCGTGCAAATGTTTTGCCGGGGAATAGCGTGTAGCCTCGGATCACGAAAAGTAAATATCCGCATTGTTTTCAATAAGTTTCCTCTCTTTCTTACGTTTCTTTGCGCATTGTTACTGAATAAAAAACCCTTTTATATAGGCCAGGAAATCTAGACACTGAATTACGATTAGTTTTTCATACCTGCTCCTACGGGAACGGTTTGGTTTTCAAGGATATAGATGCTGGGCGACATTTCGATACTAATGCGCCGAGGCATTTTCTGTAGGTTACGCTTTCCAGAATGATTGGGATGAACATCAGGTCAGCCGTTTTCTTCTTGTCCAGCCATACGTCAGGGAGTACCTGTGTCCAGGGCAAACAGTGAATTCTTCTATCTGTTTTTCGGTGGGGAAAATACACCCGCCGCGGCCGAATAGGATGTCAGCCTCGCTACAAATCTGTGCGTTTTGCTCAGTCCCCGTACTTCCACTTACGCCAAGCGCAAAAAGATGGTTAGATAAGTCCTTGTTGCATGCCTTCACAGGAATGATGGTAACGTCATCCTGCCCTGGAGCTGGTCCACAAGGCAAACAAATGACCAACTCATTGTAGCGCGCAGTTTTGTTTACTTTTTGATACAAGCGAGTTTATGGGTACTTGATGATGAGTGACAGGTGAATTGCAGAATGGAATGTTAGTTCTTGTTCGATCAACATTTCCTCTTTATGACTAATTGTATTTCATCAGCCATACATGTCTAATAGGTTTACATTTTTCGATCCATAACTGAAGCAAAGAGAATTTCTCGTAACTTGTCTTCCAATTCTCGTTTTTAAATCTCTTTTTCATTCCTTGTAAGGTTGTGGATTTCAAAGATAGCCACTTCGAATCTCTGCTGCTTCTAAACATTTGCCACTCAATACATTTATTGAGAAAACACATTCGTAAAGTTCTTAAATACCATTATCATCATGAGTTCGTTTTACTTATAATTGACAGAGACTTAGATGAAGTCCGTCATAGCCTGTTTTCGTTTAACAATTAAATATCCAGTCAGTTTCCTGAAAAGTAAATAAACCGTTCTGTCACCGTGGGAATGTAGTTCAATATTGTTTTACTTGACACACTAAACAGAAAAAAAAAAACAAGCCAAACAGTCTTCGTCGCTAGATAATGCCAGCTTTGAAACAGTAAATATGATAGGGTCCCGTGCGGCTAAATAATACTAGGCGAGGTTATGCAAATTCACAAGGAAAAAAACACTAGATCAGAGCAGCAATTTTTTCCTTCGAGGGAAAAAAACTAGATATAAGAAATAAATAATTGTATTTGCCCCATTTCGTTTTACAGAATTCACCTTTTTCCAATTATCGTCATCAAAGAGTTCAAATTGTGTCAACCAAGGATGCGTGATCTTGAAGGATGACGTGACAAATAGCTGTCTTTTACCTAGAAAATGCAACTGGAATTCTCGCTGAAATCTCTTCTAGATTTTAGAGATCCCAGAATTTTGCTTCTTGATTTGGAAAGAGGGATTGATTAGGACTTTTTAGCACCCATTTCGTTCTCAATAAACCGCCGCCGATTCGAGGAAAGTAACTAAGAACAAGTGGTCGAAAAAGCGTTGGCGAATTGGGAATCATGACTACTACAACTTGTTTTCTGTATGGTAGGCTGAAAAATGTTTCACACAGGTCAATGATAGATTATCATATGTCTTTATAGGTCTATGTAATGGAATCTTGAAGATGGCAGCTTTCATGAAGCAATTATAATTCTTACGCGTTTGCGATGCTAAGTGTCTAAAATAATGTCGTTTTTCTCCAATTAACTTTGGGTTTTAGGGGGGGTGGTCTGATCTCGAACAGGAAAAGCTCTTGAAATCTAAGAATATTGCCTTTCAACATCATTGATGGAATGTATTAAACGGCCAAAATTTGGAAGGAATCGGCCGACCCCGATCCGTGAGGTCTGCCCGGTTTTCTCTGACAATGGCTCTTAAATTAAAAGTAGATCAAATGTATCTATTAACCTAATCATTCATGAATCATGGATGAAAAGGGTTAGAAGGCAAGGGAAATTGAGAATCAAACAACGTTTTAGAGATGCAATCTTCACCAGTCAAGCATGTTTAGTTTTGTTCTATGTAATAACAATACCTTCAAGTTTGGTGCGCTTGGGTGGACTTGGACCCATTACCAGAAATCACGGACATTTCGAGCCCGCTAAAAATTGTCAGCGGTATATCATGTTACACTCAAGAACAATAAAATCTAATATGGCGGCGCTTATCGCTCTGTGATGTGCTTCACAGGTTAAGCACTGTTGATATAATGTATGCCGAGAATAGGAAAAAGAAAAGATCTTCCTTGGATTCTTGATCCGTTGTCCTTGCTTATTTTGAACCATTGACCAGGAATCCAAAAATTAAGAAGGTCAATGTAGTTCAACTCATTTCCTCTCTCGTCTTTGATTCCAACAAGCTCATGCCATTTCTTCAGAATTGAATATGGGATGTATATTGACAGAGCAATTTCAGCTTGTCTACTGTGCTGCTGATGTATATAAGACAACGGGGAATCAGTGACTTGAAGCTTAAAATCAAGGGCTTTCTTTTCGAAATCGAGCAAAACATGAGACATTCTCAGTGCCGGAATTCAATAAGTGAATTAAGTCTTCCCATATATTACCATTCGTAATTTCGCGCGATTTTTCGCATTTTTGAGCCTGTAGATACTTAGACAGCGGTAGAACATGTGAAACTGCCAGAGTAAATATGGTGGATTTTTGCGCGATGGAAAGTGGTTGTTCTTCGAGTTTCTTCGCATCCTGCAGGACATTCGTACCCTCAGAGAAGGCTATAACCATTCGTGATGAAGCACTTTTTTGGTGTTGCTGGGCGGCCTTCTGTTTTATCATGAAAGGATTTATTTTACTTGCTTAAAACGACCGTAATTTGAGGAACATTTTGAGGGGTCGGCACCGATGGAAGCTTGAAACACACGGGCAGCACAGAGCTTTGAAGTCAAGGTAAGTGGAGGTATTTTGATGAAACTAGTAAGCAAGTACAACCATAAATCCTTGTTATTTTGATGCTATTTGGCGGCCCGAAGAATGAGCGAAACGGTAAAAAAACCTTCGCTTTTTAGAGCAGTTGCATATTATTTATCAGCGAAAGGTCGGCAC
The DNA here is from genome assembly GCA_019787425.1 of Platygyra sinensis. Classification (NCBI taxonomy): domain Eukaryota; kingdom Metazoa; phylum Cnidaria; class Anthozoa; order Scleractinia; family Merulinidae; genus Platygyra; species Platygyra sinensis. Next base: position 3,115 of record JAHPZR010003196.1, on the reverse strand, counting down.
ATCGAAATTAATTTATTTAAGCTAGCGAAAATTGAGATTTTGTTTCAGATCCCATACATTTCTTTATAGCATCGGGACGCCATTTTTTAAGTTCCATTTGATTGACGTGCGGTTTTCGTGACGCAATAAGACTCGGATTTCTGGTAATGCTTCTGCTACACAACTGCAAACAGAAAGAGACTGGTTGTACATTTATTAATACCACAGTAGTCTGAGAGATATTTGGTCAAATTTCTTTGAAAAAATATTTCGAAAAAAAAAGTTTCATTATTTGCAGCACAAAAATGAATACAACTAAATAAATCCTTGTTGTACACTTTCATGGAGTACACTGTCCATGTAATTGCTATAGAGCAGAACAGGACTGTAGCAAGCCTTGAGAAACTGGGAGGTGGGGGGGGGGGGCAGGGGGCATAGAGATTTTAAGTAGCCTCTTGTTGTTGAAAAGAGCAGGATTTGGTCTCTGTATTTTGAAACCACTTGATGCCTCTTCTCCTGCAGCCTTTCATCATTGTGACTTCCTGGTCATTTTAGACTGTGTGAGTTGCCTTAGAGGCAAACACAGACTTTGTCAGAAGGTACTGTGCACCTCGCTTTTCAAATGCGGCTTAACTGGGTAAATAGACACTATTACCACTTCCCCATAAGCCCCCCCCCTCCCTTGTTACAGCCTTGCAGAAGGAAGGAAAAGAAACATGATGTACATGTAAAATCAGGGCTGTTGCTACAGTCGGGAAAAAAAGGATTTCTCCCTGCTACTAGGAGTGTGAGACCCAGTTACTCTCATAGAAAACTAAAAATTAAAGACCTGAAAAAGTCTACTAGTATAATAGAGATACACTAACGACAAACAGGATTTCATGAAATATTGCCTTTTCAACAAGATATACTGTAACAAGCACATTTAGGTTTCTAGAGCGCATAACAATGCTGTATGAACTTGCCTAGATTTTCAGAAATTTACGGAGAATTACTCCTGTAACCTCAAATGGAGGGGCCCTGAAGGTAAGAGGAATAATTTTCTTCAGTTAAATCCATAATATATGGGCAGAATACATCCCTTTGCATCATATAGAGGTGAAAACCATAATTTGTATTCTGCCAATTTTTTTAATTTTTCCCGTCTGCTTCAAAATTAGTCACAAGAAAATGCATTTTGGGATTTCCTTACCACAAAATTCTTTGGCCACATGTTGTATCTCTCCAGCGAAGTAGCATCTCATATGGTCTATCTTTTCCATTAGTCTCTATTTCGTTCAGTACGTCTTGACAGATGCCAAGTTGAAGTCCCAGATTATTCCACTTGGTACCAATTTTTCCTGCCAGCTCATTTAGCTCAAGGTCACCAGGTTTGCCTTCTTTGAAAGCAACTAAAAAGGAGAAACTTCCAATTAACCAATGATGCAGTTTTGTTACATATCGAAGTGGTAATTATTAACATCAAAATGACATACATGTATAATGAATGGCCTAGCTAGGTTAAGCATACATTTGTCATGATAGATTTCAAGATTTCCTGACCATGGCATGTACAACAAATATAGATCCTACTCAATGAATAATCAATGCCTTACAGAAATCTATTAGTACATTACTTATAAATAAAAGTAATCTAGATATTCAGCCAACTCTCTTGCACTGGTTTTAAAATTGCAATCTAATGTAGTTCTACTAAATACTGTATTACCGGGTCTTGCGTTGGGTTTCTATATTTCTTATCCTGCCAAGGGCTATCCCAGAATTATCAAGGGTTGTTTTATATGTAAAGTTGCCCCACCCACTGATTAAAATGGGTCTTGAACGAGAGGCAGTTTTTTGATGCGTTTCCAATGCCGCACTACAAAATGGTGGGAAAGTACCCAAGGATTGATGTGATATACTTAATTGCTTTGGCTTTGGGGTCATGTTGTTTGAAAGCAAGGAGGCTGGGCACAGAGTGGTTGTTTGTCCCCATTAAAGTGCTACTGAAACGAAATTTTCGTATCCTCTTTTATTTGCTCAATCTATAGTTTTCAACCTAGTTAAAATCATGGTGAATTTTATTTTTGTCAAATCCCAACAGAAAGTACTGTTTTTAGCCTCCGAAGTCGACTTTTTCGAGCAAAACTGTGTCCGGGCTCTGGAACCGAGTTTAAGGACCTTGTGACCTCACTGGTTGTGTTCACGAATGAAGCGCTAAAGATTCCCTCTTGTTTTCACTTGATTTAATCAAGTTTATTATATAGTTAAATGGAATTTAACATAGTTAACGACTAGGAGCTTATCTTGTTTGCAGGTGGTGTTAGTGCTTTGGGCCATCTGCTAGCGTTTAATGTGTTATGTAGCGTTTGTGATATAGTCTGTGAATGTACAGAGTTGTGGCCAGGAGGTAGTCTGGTCAGTGGCATTCTTTGTAAGTGTTGGCCAATGTTCTGGCCGTGTATTAGCGTTTGTTTAGCGTTGTTGTAGTCCACAGCGTTTGCAGCAGTCATATGGCAGTGGGAGTCCCGGGGCTGACTTTGTCCAGCGGTATTCTGGGTTAGTTCATGCGTTGTCATCCCATGTGCTTGCAGCGTGTTTATAACTCTGTTAGTGTGGCGTTTGCGGGTTTAGTAGTTTTGGTAGTTTAGCGGTTCTCGGTGTTCTTCTCGCTTCGTTTGCTATCTCGTCGCTGTCCCGGTTAAATCAGAAGTTCTTCGTTCGTCGACCGTGGCAATTTTTGTCATTCCATCCCGTTTCCACCGCCGGGTTGTGGTTCGTCTCTACTCGCTTGTCGCCCACTCGTAGCTGGACCGATCGGTGATCGCTTTTCCGATAGCGTGGTTTTTTGGCGGGCCCAGTGCAGCGGTTCCCAGTTGGGGTAATAAAACAACCCACAACCACAACAGCCAAGCAGAATTTTGCTAGTCTTCGACCGTGGTTTCCTCGCCAGCTGTCGTGTTGCGTTGGTTCCTCGTTTCCTCGCTCTTCGCTGGTTTTTTGTTTTGATTGTACACAATGCCTAACCCACCTCGTTCTACCAACAATAGCTTGTCTGCTGGACTTCGTTCGGAGGAATTACCTGTGTCGTCCACAGCGCTGTTAGTGGTTTCAACGGCTTCCTCGGGCCCGGTGGCGCCTTTGGCCGTCGACTCAA
>JAHPZR010003194.1:55000-64510 GCA_019787425.1 Platygyra sinensis | reverse complement strand
CCTTGAGCTTTTTCAGACCACTAAGCGAATTAGTCAATTTGTTTTTTTGTTCTAAAACTAAACTGTAAAGTAAGAAACTATAAACTCCTCTTCATTCATCTCTCCTGAACTTCAATTAGACATACCAAGGCTGAAGGCCAACTCGAAAACTTAAGGTTCATTCAAGCTTCGGTTTCCTTTAAAACAAATGATTACAGCAGTTACCTAATTTGAACTTTTCCTGAATTTAAATATACTGTAATTGTAACGATATTTGCAATGATAAAATTAAGTTGTTGAGTGCTAGTCTAATTCACACAGCAAAGAAAAGAAGCCACTGGTATACAGTATTTGACTATTTGTTAGGTCGACTTCAGACGTATGCATTTTTTTCTTTTTTTAACATTTTATAGGAAAGGGTTGCTTTTAAGTCGCAGAGTCTTGCTGGGTCAAAACCACCTAGCTTGATCTCAATTCATGGTAAATAGTAAAGAACGGAGGGACACTAGGAAAAGGGGTAAAAAGGGAAAAAGGCCAAGGGATGAAAGGAGAGAGACTAGAGGAGGCAGGCAGGCGGGAGGAAGAAAGGGAAAAAGGAAGGTAGGCAAGCAGACAGGCAGGCAGGGAAGCAGAAAGGAAGGAAGGAAGGGATGGAAAAGATGGAAGGGATGGAAGGGATGGAAGGGATGGAAGGGATGGAAGGGAGGAAGGGAGGAAGGGAGGAAGGGAGGGAGGAAGGAAGGAAGGAAGGAAGGAAGGAAAGAAGGAAGGCTGGCAGGCACGAAAGAGGTAGGGTAGGAAAGGAATGGACAAGGGTGGAAAGAGAAAAGGACTGAAAAGTCAATGAGATACATTTTTTCTGAAGGCATGGAAGAATGGGCTTTAATCACACGGCAGCCATGTTTATTCCCATGAGAGTAAAAACCTTTGTTTGCAACATTGTGAACGCCTCAAAGCGAGGGCAAGGGGACCCAAGGGATGCAAAATCTATTGTTTCAACCAATATGGCCGCCGTGTGAATAAAGCTAATGGTACAAATTGTCATTGAACATTTTTGCATGAATACCTTCCAGTTATGCAATGTATACAAAAATCTCAAGTAGTACTTCAAGATCAGTCTTCGATAGCACTTAAAAATAAAGTTTCAGCAGCTTCCAGTGATGTTAAAAACACTCAGTAAAAGTGGGCAAATATTACCTTGTCCTCTGAAGATCAGCTATTTCGTACAAGAAACTATGCTTGTGATATCAATTTTACGTGCACGACGGATATAGGTACTCTGTAAATAAGCGAGTGAAATACTTTCGGGGTAAGGTATTTTTGAAACAAGAAAGGAACGACCCCTTTCGGTTTTCATGCAATTTTGTTATGTCATTAGCTTATCTCTGATGGTAGGAACATATTTTCAAATTAGCCTCTCGTTAAGCAATGGCCATGTACTTCAAGTGACAAGCAACTTATTAACAACTTGTTACAATATAGAGTCACTTTACTGTTCTTTCCCAAGCTGGACTGATCGGTGAGGCATCCGTCGAATACGTTTGCCTCGCAGTAAAAGACGACTTAAATGGAAACGTTTTCATTGCAAACGGAACAGTTCTCTGACATGGATATGTGTCAACGTGACTCGCCCCAAACACGTTTTTCATAGTAATCAAGTATATTGTACTTTTGGTCAGTCAAAATGACAACACTATTTTCGTATTTTTAAAAAAAAATGCAACTAAGAAAGGCGACCTACTAAAATCTCCTTTGTAATCGGAACGACCCCAATGAAAATATCTTTATGTATGTTTTCATTGCGTCGCTAACTGAAACCTATCATTAAAGGTAAAAAGATAATGACATATTTCACCATCCTACTTGACAACAGCTGTCAATCAATACCTATAATAGCTGCCTGTCAGTACCTGTCAACAGTTTAGAAAATGGGAGGAGACTGTAAACAGACTCTCCAGTCAGTGACAAATAATATTAATCTAGTCTTAAAAGATGACTATGCAGATCATTATGGGTGCATAATCGTTGAGAGGACCAAAAGGAGTTACGAAACCTGGGAGTCAAGTTAGAGACAATCCAAGAAATATAGGACCAAGATTTGAGATTTTTGAACAAATTTGATTGCTTAATTTAAGAGATTCTCTTTGTAAAAGAAAACCTTGCATTTTGGAGGTTTGGCCACGATGTCTATGAAGGATCCTTAAATTCGTTATTTAGTACTTTTTGATTCAATATATTTATTTTACAGCGCTCCACTGAAACTTAATAACTTTTAACGTGGGCTCCCCAAATATCTTCAATATAATTAAAGCCAACACTAAACAACAGTGAGACTGTCCAGTTGCGCAAACTTATTTGCATCTGGGGTAGACTATTGTGGTCAGTAAATTCCGTCACCTACACCCTCTGTTTTCAACATATTTCTATTGTCTGAAATAAGATATCTGTAATTTTAGAGGCTTTTGAAGTTATCCCCACTTTCATAACGGAAAGATTATCGTTTAGTGGGTATCTTTTAAACATAGGGTCGCTTTTTTTCAGCTTTGAAATTAAGTCCGAGTTCGAAATTAAACGTTCTTCATTATCATCACATTTTTTTCTCACTCGTGAAATGCCCATCGAAGATACCGTTCACAAGATAAGAATTGTTGTCTGGCGAATGCATTTTTTTTCTTTTCAATCTTTGTTTTATGCCAATCGCTGTAAACTTCATTGTTAAGTCGCGTGCACATTAAGAAGAAACAACAATCCAGCTTTTATCTGTGCACTACTTCCTTCCACCCACACGACTTCCCCTCCATTGAGAGGCAGAGATTGTAAAAACAAATAATAATAATAATAATAACTTTATTTGAGTCTCAAATCATTCTAGCCAAGCACGAGTGCTGTACTAATTGGGGAGACTGTAAATCAAATAAATCAAATCAAATCAAATGTTGGTTTTTGAGGAGAGGGGAAAACCGGAGTTCCCGGAGAAAAACCTCTCGGAGCAGAGTAGAGAACCAACAAACTCAGCCCACATATGACGCCGGGTCCGGGAATCGAACCCGGGACACATTGGTGGAAGGCGAGCGCTCTCACCACTACACCAACCCTGCTCCCCCGCTCCCCCCGCTCCTCCCACTAAATATCACGTGAAAGGTTGGATAGACTGACCCGATTTAACCATGTTAGTTGTACAGGACACTGAACTACCATATGGACCATCTGCTCATTAGCTGCTAGTTCTACGGTACCTTGTATTGCGCACAAAAAGGTAAAAAAATAAAAAAAAAAAACCCGAAAGAACAACGCACAAGCACAACAGCAAAGCACCGCTTGACAATTTCGATAACAAACGTAATACACCAGGTTGTTAATTTTCAGAACTAAGTTATTATTTGAAATTACTGAATTGCGTTTGTAAGTGGCGCCTTATAGAAAAACTTGCCAAACAATTCCACTCTTAGATTTCAGCTACCGTCGCAGAAGCATAGCAACCACCATTAACTAAACCGAGATTCGGATGAGTGTCTAGTACAAAACGGAGTATCATGAAAGACACCTTACCTTTCAGTGATCTTGTCTACCAAATTTGATCAGGATCGACAGGAGAAATAACTTTGAGCACTGTCAATCAGAGAAACAAGACAAAGATTGGGATTCAGTTAGTAAACATCGCCATCAACAGGCCTTGCAAATACTGTATCATTAAGGCATTGTGGTAAATAGTCGTTACGCTGTCTCCTCGAGTTTACTTGTCGTGTTTTTCACGAGCCGGTACAACAATGAGCGTAAATTGTCACTCGACTGGAATTCGATCAATACTGGATGCGTCTCACGTGAACACTGCTGTACAACTTCACGTGCACAAAACACATACGTATCTTGGACCTTAGTACTCTTGACTGTATTAGTTCTTGCTGGGTCTCGTCGGTCCTGAGGTCGACCGTTCAAAGAACTGACAACTGCATCCATGCTGCATCGTGAAACTATGAGGTTCAACACAAAGCCTGGGAGTAAAACTTAGTAACGGACACGTAACTATCAGCTTTCAAAGTAGGGACCGTTCATAATTGTGTAAACGTGAACCTACGTTTATATACTTATAGGAAGTGCCGCTCTAGATTTGAGCCCTGGCCTGCCAAAATTCCATAAGATAACCAATGGCTGTCCCTGCACGTTGTTAATCATGGTGACGATGGTTTTCAAATTCAAAAACACATAACGCAAAAGTGAAATAACAAAACAGTACAGTAAACTGAAACACAAAGAATAGCCAAGCTCGACGTCTACTGTTATGTGCAATGAAAACATTTGTCATCATCGATTTAACTTTGCCTATGGCATTTCCCTAGTGCACCGATTCCTTCATACTACTCTTAAATTCCTCGGGTTGGCGTGGAAAATACCTAACGTTTCTCACCTTAAAGATTTTTGTGTCTCCTCCTGTTATTACACCGTCATCATACAGGAAATATACGTATTTCAACCTTGCCTCCCTGCGCTTGAGTTGTTATGTCACCGTATGACAGTGAGTGGGCTGATACCGGATCCGTGCTTGAAAAGTCAATGATGTTTATAATTAGGCTGTTCACCAATAAATTCTAATCCTAATTCACACATCGCACTCTGTCACGACGTGATTATTCGGCACTTATCGTTCAAAATGCACTTTGCAAGAGTCATCTATTTTCAGAAAGTCGCAGTTTGTTAACTGTTATCCATACGATCCCATCGTTGCGTAAAATTAAAGTGTACTCGGTTTATTGACCACTCTGCCCCAGTGCTGTAATTTATGTTAAGTAACTGATGTATTCACAGCACGTATCCGTGTGGGAAAATTTCAAAGAAAAACCTCAAGAGGCTTAGCCAATTAACACCCTTTTGTCAAGGTGAAAGTGATTTACGGTCATGACAATATGTACTCAACACCTGACTCTACTAAGCGTGTTTATGCTGCACAGTGGTACACCTGGTAAAGCAAATGTCTTAAATCGAAGACTAATCGGTTTAGCATCACAGGTTAATCATTCAAGCATCAAAAGCGTTGCCACACTAAGGATTACTCCTTTCATGGTATAAGCCTACATAAATACTGTTAGATCTCAAGGCAATACTGACCCTTGGACTAATACCATCGTTGGTAGTGAATAGAAGACTGTAAAACTCCATTATATGAGTACAACACGTAGAGTTAGACACTTATGGTAAGTTTACTATCACAAGTACCAGTTCCTGATAAGTATCTCAGCTAAAATACGCACCCAAATGATATTGGACTCCCTCCAACCAGTTTTAAGATTTTCCTTCATGTCTTTTTTTCCTCTTCTTTCTTTTTTTTCAACCCCAGGGTTTGATGTGCTCAATCTTTATGTGGTACAATAACAACAGTCTGAAAAGGTGGACTGACACGTAAAACAGCGAGAAGGTTTACTTGTAAATGGGTGAAGAGTCAACAACTTCCACCATTAAAAGCGAATGGGGTTTGTGAAAATACGGAAATTCCGCATGCAGTTAACTTAAGCGCTTCTGACCACTTTGAAATTATAATTCGTACATGTGGTTATAATTGTAAATATTAATCTTCACATTTCTCACGCTTTCACTGAAGCCTCGATCCAGCATGTTTTTAAACAGTGTGCCCGGTATTTTACTTAAACGGAAGAGTTCACTTCTTTCGAGTAAATACATGTGAAAGTGTTTTCGTGTATTCACTACATAATATTAACCATGCCTGAAGTTCCAAACATATTTTTCTAAAAATTGTGTAAGCGAGACACAATCTCAAGGGTGTTAGGTGATAACAACAGCCTCGGGCGTGGATAGATGCAACGTGGCTCAGTAGAGTAAGGGAGATATATCATTTTTTGTTCTTACAATGTATCTCGTATTTGCTATGATATGAAGACAAGTGAAGAAACAGTATACATTGTGCCAAGCTTCAAGCGACAAAATATCATAAGACATGCATGTCGTCATGTCATAAACATGCTACAAGGTATTTACTTCATTCGTAAGTCAATATTTGACAGTTAAATAGTTGCTACACAATATCCATCTTACCAAGTCATGCTTTATAGGGGGGCATTACAGCTGGAATTAAAATAATTACTTAAACACTATATCTTTCTCTTAATTGTATTTGTATTTGTTTTTTCCCACCAGTAAACACGCCCACTAATGCGGGATCAATATGATCTTTTGCACCTGCTACACTTATAGCCTGCACCTTGCCAATTTATGGTACAAATATTCATCACTGAAAGGGGACTTTTTTCCCCATGGATTTACAGCCTTTGGTAGTATAACTGGAATACTACCATAGGTCGTATTCAACGTTGTTTTCATTCGTTCCTTGAACCGCAACCTCCTCGGCAACTTCAGATTCTTGTAAGTTGCCAAGCTCACTATGGAAAAACTGTTCGAAAGACCTGTTCGGATCGTCCATGGCTCAGGGACTAGACCTCGTGTCATGCGGTAACATACTTGGATGCTTTCAACAAGTAGTCCTCTAAAATGCTAAACATCCTGGAAGCTTTATCATTCCATTAAAGCATCACATATACCTTGCTGGCAGCTCCTGTTGCACTGTTCTCTTGGGTTGATGTTTACAACCTAAAAGAGAGGCAGCAGTCTGAAGGAGCCAGCCTGGTAAACCTAGACCAGCTAGAAGTTAATTACGCCAAAGAGATTTGGTACCATCCTTAAACTATTGCGCTGAGCTGTAAGTGATGCTCCATACGCCTTCACTGCTGCAAGATCATCTTCCACTTTTTGTAACAAACTCTGCAACACGGAAAGAGGAAAATGCTTATACATGTATATCCATTGCGCCGTGTCAAATAGTTATGAATAACACACTCAAGCAAATGTACCTTTAGTTCTTCCATTTCTTTATTGAGTGACATGTTCTCCTCCTGTGACGATAGAACCACTTTCCGAAGTTCCCTTAGTTCAAGCTCTCTGTCTGTGAAGAGGCCAATAACATAACTGATTGGAAGCAACAACAGCATCGTGAATAACAAAAAACAACAAGGAAAAAAAGAAACAAGCACAACGAAAGAACAAGGTGTAGACCAAGTACATACATTTAATACAATAAGCTCTCATAAAAGTAAATACCCCTAACCCATGTACCATCGGAACTAGAAACGCTATATTCAGTGGCCATTCTTGCACACATGTATATATACTCACTCAGGTTTTGTTCCAAGAACTTCTCGGTAAACTGCGAGATAGTGAGCATTGATTCAGCTGGTATCAAATTTGCTCCTACAGTATCTGCCACAGCAGTGCAAGGGGCAAGGTCAGGAGAGTCACTCGCAATCTTATCAGTGCCATTGGCATTTTGTTCAGCTTCGCGTTCAAACTCTTCAGTGAGCATTAGTAAGTGCTGTTTTCCAAACAAGTGTTCTTTCTTATTGTGAGGGGAACTGAAGAATTGGTTGCAGACCCTGCAGTACAATTCGTTAGAGTCATCTTCCTGAAAAAGCCATAGACAGAGAAACGATTGAAACAAACAGAAAGAAACAAACAACAAAACCGCTATAAAAGAACAACAGCAGAGCGAATTAATACATGTAGTAATCATGCCGCACGAGGAAGGATTTTACCAAACCGAGAATGTAGTCTTTAAACGCCCATAATGTATATACAACCGATGGTCAGTCGTGTGGTAAATTCAAAGGCAAAGCAAGTCAACAATGAAAGTTCACGACAGCTGCATGAAGACAATTCAAACTAAGATGAAACAAAAGCGATAGCTTGAGAGTAGGCTTTTAAAGTGGAAAGAAAGAAAGAGAGGAAATCACAGGTTACAAGAGGGGAGCCTAGAACCTTAACCACTTCCAGCAGAAACGTTAATGTGTAGTAGAATCATACTGAATGAAATGCAGCAAAAGAATAAAAGTTGTATAGAAAATCTACCACGCATTCACTTACCATTTGTTCGCTCAACAGTAAGCTTGATGGCACTTCCTCAGTAGTATCTACCCCTGAAATTGTCGCAACGAAGGAAATAAATATTTTATATCCTAAAGTACAATTTGATGAAGGATGAAAAAAAACATTCAAACAGACGTTTATTGTGACTGCTCGACGTGATTTTATGTTCACTAAGTAATTACCTAAGTCTGAAAAATATTCAAAGTACGCGCACTCCTCGATTTATTTACTCCCGTTTAAATGTACGAAAATTACTAAACTAATCATTTTTCAAATTAAACTTTTACATAGAAGGCTTGCTACGAACACTTTTCTCAAAAAATAAGCAATAAAACAAGGTGACTTGCGCACTTTCTGCAAACTGAGGTGGAGAGTTTGTTTCATTTATTTCTGTCCTGTAGAGTATAACTTCGCACTTTTAACAAGAATTTAAACAGTGGATAACGCTAAACCAAGGTAACGTAGCCAGTAATTTCAGCCAAGCAACGTATTACAGTTGGAACTGCAGACTCAAGAGAAGACTCTAAGATTAGAGAATTTCTTAACTTTTCAACACTGGTTCGGTATATGTCTCTTATGTCTCTTGTCAACTTAACAACACCAAAACGCTAGTTAAAAGGCAGTGTGGCTGCTCCGCTATTGTTATAATTAATGTTATATGAGTACGGGGGTATACCGATTTACCCTTTGAAATTATGCAATTGTAGCGACTGTAATGTCACGTCAATCATACTGTATCGTATTGTACTGTCATGTAATGTCATGAAATGTCATGTAATACAACGCAATGAAGTGTATTGTATTGTAGCGTACTGAAGTGAAACTGATATACATGGAGTAAATATTGTGTCATAAGAGTATTAAAATAGTTAGTATTGTATCTTATTAGAATGCAAATCGTGCCGCACTGTACCTGATTGAAGGTAAGGTAAGTACAAGTAGTGTATCGTACTGTGGGCAGAGTAGAATATTGTATTGCATTGCATTGCATTGCATTGCATTGCATTGCATTGTGTTGTGTTGTATTGTAAGCAGAATGCGTATTCTGTCGTATTGTAGAGCGAGAAGATATATTGTTCTGGAAGTAATGTAAGGATTGGTTCTAAAAGTAGTAAACTGTAGACAGTAGAGTACCGTATTGTAAGTAACTTAATTATGTACAGTACTTTGCAAATAAGAAAAAAAAAACACCTCCCATGGTTTTCCCCGAGGGTGGCTGCTTTAATGCCAACTTACATTTGGAACAAACTATAATTACATGTATCTCTTAAACACTTTCTGACTATTTTAAATTAAGTGTGGCTTACCCACAATGGTCTTGATTTTCTTAGCATTTTGTCTTTTCATAAATGCCTGGTATTGCTCAGACTGTTGGTAAATTTTAAGCTCTTCAATGTAGCGTTTTTTTGTCTTCTTCTGCCTCATCCAGGTATTTCTTTAGGTTCAAAAAGGAGAAAACAAAACAAAAACGACAAGCAACGGATTGTTAAATCTTCCAGGAAAAAAGGGTGGTCCACTTTAACCTCAATATAGTTAGACTTTGTACAAAGGGTCTTGATAATAGCAGGCAAGTCAAGATTTTACAGAAAAAGGCAAAACTTCTTC
>JAHPZR010003194.1:30000-47500 GCA_019787425.1 Platygyra sinensis | reverse complement strand
ATATTCTTTATTTTTTTAAAAGTTCAAACTGTCATAAAGTCTCACCCTTTGATGCCTGGGGCCTCAAAACTAAGCCATTTTTGAGTTATTTTTTTTGTAAAAAAACACTCTTAGTCGGCGCGTCGAGTATGTTATGGACGGGTCAACGGATCAGTGAGTGAGTCAGTGAGTGAGAGATGTATGTATGTCACACCAATCAGATCGGATCTACTATAAACAGCCAATCAAATTTCTTGTTTTAAAGGTAAATGATATATGAGAAGATTTGATCCCGATACAGTTCAGAACGGCCATATTTATTCTTCTATAAAAGAGGAGGAAGTATTCATATATTGGGTTTACTTCGTCATTTTCTGTGGGTTAGGCGGAGGATTTTATGAGCCTTGAGGTTTGAAACAGTGCGTGAGCTAGTTGTATGCAAATGAACGAGATATTTTTATTTTTAGTTACAAAGGTAACTTGATATTTTTGTTTTTCACAAGGGGTAAATTCAATTAGACGTCACGCATCGTTGCTTCTAGTTCTTAGGAAATGTTTTAGAGGAGACGGGACTATTTTGATTTCAAAGAGTTCGAACGTTTACAATAGGTACAGGAAACGATTGTTTTGTTCTTGTTGCATGCAAATATAGAGAGAATTTTTTTTTTAGTTACAAAGGGTAATTTGACACTCTTGTTTTTCACAAGGGAGTAAATTCAATTAGAGCTGACATATCATCACCACTTGTTCCCACGAGATGCTTGCTATTTTTAGTTACAAATGGTAACTTGACACTTGTTTTTCATATGGGAGCAAATCGTACCCACGAGATGCTTGTTATTTTTAGTTACAAACGGTAATTTGACACTTTTGTTTTTCATATGAGAGCAAATCGTTCGCACAAGATGTTTGCTATTTTTAGTCATAAATGGTAACTTGACACTTGTTTTTTGTGTGGGAGTAAATTAAATTAGACTTTCAACGTGTCAGAAGGGTTTTTTTCTCTATCTATTTTCGGTGAAGTAGTGTTGTGTAAAAAGGGTAAACTTACGACTCGTATAAAATGCAAAAAGGTCTCTTAACTTGAGTATTTCAAGCAAAAATTCCTCTTGGGGATTAGAAGGGCTATGTGATCGATGAGTGAGGGAGTTATGCATGTGCGCATGTCACACCAATCACGGTGTGGGTTGTATTAAAGAACGAATCAAATTGCCTGTTAGAAAATAAGATGGTATCTACATTAATCTGGAGACATGTCGGATTATTGTACGTTGTTCAGTCAAACATTATTTTGATGGCTTACTATTTTGCTATCTTACCATTACCGATGTAACATGGTATGTACATCATAAATTCCCAGTTTCTTTCTTGCTGTACATCGCAACCAAAAAACCTTAACCTAAACCATTATTGTAAACAGTTCTACGAATGCTCCTATCACAAAAAAATAACTCTTGCACGCTTTGCGTGCCTATGTTTCTATTTTCGTCATGCTTTTTTCATTTGTCATTCTTTAAGTTATAGCCAAAAATTTTACGAAAGTACATGTAGGTCACGTGATGGCTTAGCTGAAAAAGGCCCTCACCAAAGGATCAAGTCATCAAGAGATTTGTAAAATTTCTGTGTTTGTTAAAGTGACCATACGGCCCGAAGGGATTCTATATTTGATTAACTTACCCAGTAATTGGGGCTTTCGGCTTATTCAAATCTGCATACTCCTTCTTCCTTTTTTTCCCTTTTGGCCAACCTCCTTTTCGTTTCTGCTATAAAATAACAGTTATAAATAAATACACTTTAAGGACTAAAAACAATTTGTACAGGTTATCATATGAATGCAAATGCAATTAGGGAATTCCTTCTAGTGATTTTTGAGCACTCTTGAATTTATGTCCACTCTGTCCCTTAAAGCGCGTCCAGAGATGCTTTTGACGTTTGACTGTGCATGCTTATTACAAATAGAAAAAAAAACGACAACAACAAGAAACAAATAATGACAATGATAGCAATAATAATGATAACGATATTAATAATTATAATAATAATAATAATGGTTTATTTAACAGATCCAAGAAGTGGCTCTTCTCTGTTAAATTACAGTACATTATTTACAATTGAAAATTAAATTAATACTGGTTGCATCCTGATCAATATTATCTACATGTACATGTACATGAATTTGGGAGGCACGGTGGCCTCATGGTTAGCGCGCTCGACTCCGGAGTGAGCGCTCCGGGTTTGAGCTCTAGCCGGGGACATTGTGTTGTGTTCTAAGGCAAGACACTTTACTCTCACGGTGCCTCTCTGCACCCAGGTGTATAAATGGGTACCGGCGAATTGAATACTGGGGGTAACCCTGCAATGGACTAGCATTCCATCCAGGGGGGAGTAGAAATACTCCCAGTCGCTTCATGCTACAGAAACTGGGATAAGCTCTGGCCTGATGGGCCATTTGGTCCGAATGCAGACTTTACCTACATGAACTTACATTTTTTTCAATTGGTAGATTTTAATGGGCAAGTGCAGTTTGAAAAACAAATTCAAATGTTATGATAGGCTCCATTTCCGCCGCGCTCTCGTATCTTGTCTACCTTCCCCGAACAGCAGCTGGTACTCGAGCCTAATGTTATGAGTGAATTTTAATTATCATAAGTAGTGTAAATCCTTCATTGCTCAAGCTTTTATACAATTACTCATTTTTAAAAATTATATGATTAAGACAATTGTGACTGCATGCATGTTAATTTGCATTGCAGTGCAAATAAAGAATTAATGATAAATTGGCCTGTTCTCAGCCACTCACAATGAAGTAATATTGTTCAGTAAAAGAATAAACTGTGCAACCAAACTTAACTGTGGAGTGCACTTTGTCTGTTAACTTATAACTGATACCAAAACTTAGTTAAAATATACATTTCTACAGTGTACCCTTGGCCAGCAGTTCTGCTGTATTTTAATTATTACACTGATTGCATCCTGTTCAATATTATCTACAAGTACATGTACTGATATTATTTTCAATTGGTAGATATTGATTTTATTACAGGTTAACCCTTTCTACATAGATTAGTATAAAAGTCAAGGCAAATAGAAAATGGTCTGGAAATAAATGTTTTTCATTTCTTCAATAAATAAAGTCAATAAAGGGGAAATCTATATGGTTATGGCTTTTATTTATTTGCCACGAAATACAAATAATGATAAAACAAGACAGTTACACAAAAGCAAATGAAAGTGGAGAGGAAGCCCAAAAAGAAACCTTGGGGCTTATTAGACATTGGGTTCCCTCAGAGTAAAAACAAAAAAGTTCATAGCTATGACACTAGATACACAAACAATTTTCACCATTTTGTTGGACAAACCTTAGTAAATTTTCTGTCA
The DNA here is from genome assembly GCA_019787425.1 of Platygyra sinensis. Classification (NCBI taxonomy): domain Eukaryota; kingdom Metazoa; phylum Cnidaria; class Anthozoa; order Scleractinia; family Merulinidae; genus Platygyra; species Platygyra sinensis. The sequence goes on along the minus strand of JAHPZR010003194.1, from coordinate 44,143 downwards.
GTTTCTAAGGACCAACTTACATGTATTATAACTTTTTAGAAATTAATATTAAAGATTCTAATTCTCTCCACTCATTCAAAACCAAATTTAAAAAAAATATGTGAATTATTCCATTTCGCTTAAAAGTCTTATTGTAAATAGTTATCTTTCTTCACATGTCTAATGTTATCTTTAAGCACATTGTTACATTATCTTACTTAACCATAAGTTCCATTCTGTCAACTCAGTCTATGTAATTAGTTAACTTATACTTTCCATCATTGTATTTTACTTTCGATCTGGGCCTTACTGTTACTGTTAACTTTATTTTACTACTTTAGAAAAATAATTGTTGAACTTTGAAAGCAAAGGAGAATGGTGAAAAGAAAACACAAGTTTACCCACTTCTACTTTGTCTAGTATCGGAAAGTTTTACATGTAGTACCTCTAATTCTTTAAAAATAGGGTCTGAATGAGAATCGAAAGTTTATTTAGAAATAAAATATAGTTGATTTAGAAATAAATCTTTTCATGATAGCTTGTACATGCAAAGAACAGGAATTTTTGGTGAAAGTTGTTTCTTCAATTGTGAAGTACTGTACATGTATATGCCATTCACTTTAAGGATCAAATATTTAAGTTAACCTTTTTCCCCCAGGTGAAAAATATGAATACAGTATTAACACTTTTAATTCAATTGCTAGACAAGCATTTCAAATGAATGAATAAAAATTAATTTACCGTGTATGTCTGATAAGAGTGTTATCATCAGGAGAAAACAGATTTGCAATTGCCTATAGAAGTGCATGCTATTCTGACTTCAATTTGTACCAGACTTTTGGAGTCTGACAGTACATGTACATGCACAGTAAATGAGACAGTGCACTGCCCATAATGTATAATTTTTATCACTAAATTTACACAAAATCCCCCAGCAATGATTCGGTACATGTAAGTTACCTTTGGATCACCAGGTGTGCTGCTTGGTGCCCCTTCAGGTAACCCTCCGTCTTCAGACAAAGAAGCAGAATGGGGCTGTAAGGTAACACTTAATGCCAGCTCATTTGGATCACTGACATTTGATGCACTGCCTGTGACAGATGTGACATCATCTTCACTGGTTAGACCAGTTTCCTGTTGAACAGAATCAGCTTGTTGAGACTGCTGAACAGCAAACAGCTGGCTTTCAGGAACAGTGACAACTGCAACTTGGCTATTGAGCACTCCACCTTAATTTGGAAAAGAAGGAAAAAAATTAAACAAAATGGCTCTAAAAGTCATTTACATCGTGGCTAAATGTAATTTAGGCTAAGTTAAATGCAAACAATATTGCTGGCCAGTAGTTTCTCTCAGAGTTAGTGTAAAGGCTTGTGTGTTACGAAAAATATGAGTGACTTTGGGAAAATCCATGGTATACATGTACCACTCAAAAGCAATGGATTACTAGTACAGTGCATGTACATGTACAGTATGGATAAAGTTGTGTTACTTTGTGTACAACTTATTATTTTGCAATTAATCATTTTTGATATATTAAAATTCAGCCTAAAACAATAGACATCAGCACGAGGCTCTGGGGAATAAACCCAGCAAATTTTGTAGTTATTCCCCTGAGCCTCATACTGAGGTCTATTGTTTTAGGCTGAATTTTAATATATCAAAATTGATTTATTAGTGTACAAGTCATGTACAATGTACATGTATATACAAGTCATGTAATAATTTACAGTACATTCGTACGTGTACATACATGCACGTTTATTGTAACTCCCAAACTGGGCTTTTCAGTCAATGTCTATGTTGTGGTTTAAATTTTTTTTTTGGTTTAACTTGTCGATAAGCAATATTCAAAATGGAGGGTAGGTGCCAATTGACAGCAAAGCAGCTAATGAGCAAACGTGGGTAAAATGCAAATAAAGGGTGGGTAACCATGGCAACCTCCCACGGGTCACCTCCCCCAGGCACCTGTCACACTGAGTTCTCAGTGGAGAATAAGTATACTTACCTAGACACAAGGGGGCCCCCCATGAACCATGAAGTGGGTGGGATGGGGCAAACCCAAGGCAAGGCGACAACGCAAAAGGCAAAGCAAAAAACCACAAGGGCAAAGAGCAGAGCAATGGCACAACTACGCATGCCCGCAGCGATCTCCCGCTGGCTAACAGCAGATCTCCCAGTTAACTCTGATTATTGATAATCTCATTTAACTTGTCGATAAGCAATATTCAAAATGGAGGGTAGGTGCCAATTGGCAGCAAAGCAGCTAATGAGCAAATGTGGGCAAGATGCAAATAAAGGGGGGTAACCATGGCAACCTCCCACGGGTCACCTCCAAAGATAAAGGAACTCCAAGAAGATTTAAGTGCTTGGTGAAAGGAGCACCCGATGGGAGGAGGCAGCCATGGGGGCCGACCCTCCAAATGATGAATCTCCAAGTACGTAACTGCAGGGAGGCACCCCCTCCAAGCAAGGCAAATGCAAACCAGCAGGAGAGCAATGGGCAACAGCCAAAACAATTAACGCACCCTGTTGAACAAGAAAGTAGGCGGAAAACCAACAACAACAACAAATAATTAAAAGAAAAAAAGAAAAAAAAAACCAGGCTACCAAGCAACAAGCAAATACGCTAACTGAAGCAAGAGGCAAAAATGCACCGACGTAACTAAACTAAATGGCACTCACCAAACTATTCCACCAATGATTTGGCTGCATGAATTATAACATCAGGTGGGGTTCTAATATATTGTTTATAAGCATCACTTTTCCACCGACCCAGGACCTGAATAAGGTGATCTGGAACACTGGCCTTCGCTGCAGAGGTGGCAGCCCCAATTCGAAAACTGTGGCTGGAAAAATCACCAGAAAGACCAGCAGAAAGGACAATGGCTCTTAACCTGTCTGTGACCAGTGAGCGAGTTAGCGGAAGACCATTTTCTAAAAGAAACAAGGGGCCAGGATGTTGACCACGACGTGCCAAGTAGGAGACCACAGCTTGGACAGCATATAAAGGCGGCGAACCCAATCCAATCAAAATGTTACACCCTTTTCGAAAGGGGTCAGTTTTAGGAAGCTTTGATAAAAACTTGAAGGCAAGATGGATTGAGAGGAACATCCACAGAAACATCGGACACGGACAGATGGACACTCTGGTTGAAGGCTGATAGGCTAGGGACAGTGAACTCAGCAGACTGCAAAAAAACAAAATAAGCCAAAAGACAGGCAGCCCAAAACATAACATCGTCAAACGACTTGAGAAAGATGACAGAGTAAATTATGCGAAGAATGTTACTGGAAACTGGTAGGCGTGGCCTGGAAGGTAGGGCACCCTGAGAACGCTGATTCCTCTAACAACTCTTTGAAGCCGAAGGCAGTTCTCCAGGGGGTCGGGGAATCCTTGATCGACATGAAGAGACCGCACTGCAGATAGGTACACTTTAATAGAAGAGTGTCGCAGGGAATCGGCCAGGAATGTGGCAAAAAGGCAGAGGGTCCATTCCGAAGCTGGGCATGGAGAACCATAGGGGCTGAGGTGTCCAGTCATGATGCAGAAATTTACAAACTTTTCCTGTGCACAAGAATAGGTGCGGCGAGTTGAGGAAGCAAGACCTTGGTACATGAACGAATGGCAGCGAGCTTCTAAATGACTATAGAAAGCTGGGCTAAGAGCTGAGGAGGGATGAAGGTTGGAATCTTCTTGGCCTGTGGCGCTTGAGTAAAAAAGGCCTGAAAATTGATGCGAGACAGGGTGTCAGCTATGCCGTTATTTCTTCCTGGAACATGAATTGCAGCAAATGTAAAACTGAAGCAGGCTGCAGCTTTGAGTAAGCTACGCAACAAATGCATAATATTTGGGTCTGGAGATGTCTGCGAGTTAAGAATGTGAACAACAGCTTCGTTATCAACGTGAAACAAGATACGCCTGTGGGACCAACCAGGACCCCAAACATGGGCTGCTAAAACAACCGGAAAAAGTTCCTTGTAAGCAATGGACAGTGGAAATTGAAGGGTAGACCACCGACCATTGAACCATTCGTTGTCCAAAAAGGCACCATAACCAATAGCACCAGATGCATCAGAACTGACGGAAAGTCAGGCAAGGGCTCAAGAGAGGGAAAAAGGAAAAAGGATATGCCATTCCACTGACCAAAAAATTCTACCCACCAAGCCAAGTCCTTTCTAAATTCCACATTAAGACGTATTGGATGAGAATCATTGCGGAAACAAGACAATAAATCGATCATCCGGCGAAGAAAGGTGCGACCTGGCCACACCACCATGCAGGCATGATGCAACCGACTGATCAAAGATTGAAGATCTTTTTTAGTACAACATTTGTGGGTGGACCAGTGGGATAGTGTCTCTTGCAAAGCAGAAAACTTATCAACAGGAAGGCGAGCAATCTGAGCTGCTGTATCTAATTCAATTCCCAAGACCACGATGCATGTTGCTGGACCCACGCACTTCTGAGGATGCAAAGGGAGACCCAACCTGGCAACCACTGCTATGGCTACTTGAAGGTTGGAGGCACAGACCACTGAGTTTGCTGGGGCAGCCATGATGAAATCATCTAAATAATGCAACAAGTCCAGAATGCCGTAGTTATGGACCAAAATCCACTCGACCAATTCTGCGACTGAGTTGAAAATAGCTGGAGCTGAACGAAGCCCAAATGGTAAAGCGAGATCAATGTAATAAGCATTGCGCCACTTCAGGCCCAATAGATGGCGGTCCGAAGGATGAATGGCAATATTCCGATATGCAGAATCAATGTCAAATTTAGCCACGAGGGCCCCCGGCCCAAATTTAGAAACCATCTTAATAATATCATCCATCTTGATGTACTGGTGATGCCAGGATTCTGGATCAATTCCATCGTTGACACTGTGGCCTAGAGGCGAGGATAGGTCCACGATAAGGCGCCATTTGCCCGGCTGCCCTTTCTTAGGAATCACCCCAAAACTGCTTATGTGAAGGTCTGGCACTGGGGGGACATCAAAGGGGCCCGCAACACGGCCTAGCCGGACCTCATTAGCTAAATACATGCCGATCACCCCGGAATGTTGGTAAGCGGACAATTTATTTCTTCTACATGTAGCTGATTTCAAAGTTACAGGGTTATCACAACCAAGTCTAAAGCCTTCCTTGATACCCTGAAGGACAAAGTTTGCCTTTGCCCGATCAGGATAGAGAGTCAATTCAGCTTCAAATAACTCAAAGTTTAGTGGAGAAACGTCCCTAACAGCTGGCAATGTCAAAGAGGAGGCTAGGTTGAAAATAGTAACAATAACAATTCTAGTAGTAAAGTAGGCTACAACTAAGACAAATGATAATATAATAAGGGTAGAGGCACAAATAGCATCCACTAAGCTAACCCAACTAAAGAATGACAACAATAATTAATTCAGCTTAGTATTTGACTGGGTAACAACGAGAGTAAGACAGTTAATGGCGCTTGCGACGCTTTGGCTCATCAGGATCCGGCGAGCGAGTACGAGACGACTGCGAAGAAGTACAAGAAGTAGCGCGATGAGTGCCCCAGCACCTACTACAAGAATGGCGAAACCGACACTGTGGAGTAACTGCAATGCAGTGACCAGCATTCCAAGAATGGCAAATGACTTTGCTACATGTAGAAGCATTACCAGAGGCCTCAGCCTGGGAAGAGACAACACTGGATGAGGCTGGGCGAGTGCGAACTTGGGCGCCAGCCGTATGGTAGTTGAAGAGCTGAACATGCATCTTGGACCAGTTGGTGACTTTTTCTGCAGCCGCGTGCTCCCGGAAGGCCCGGTCGTAGTCCAGCTAACAAAAACCGCTAAATTGACGATATGTCCGAAGAATTAAAAGCTTGTAGCTTGTCAAATCTCTCCATCGATGCAGGAAAGACGAGCAGAGAATGAGATAAAAAATGGAAAAGGCTTCCATCCACGAAGCGATGTCTGTTATCAGCCGCTTCCGTTTTTTAGACGTGTGCGATAACACTAACTGGCCATTGAACCAAAGTTGCGGCTCTTGCTCGGGCATGGTAATGTTTTCTGCTAGTAAATCTTCCAGATTAACGAACTTTCCTGCCGTGATTTGATAAACAACCTTGAAAGGTACTGGCGAGTAGCCGGGGCCGACAACGAAAGGCTGTTGAAGAGGTAAGGCGGTCAGCGAGAGAACCAACGTAGGACATACAATTGGTTGAGAAGCAAGAGTAGAGTTAACTGTAGCCGGTAGGCTGTGAACCACTGAAGAACAATGTGCTATGGAGTTCAAGGGGGCCGCGGAAAAAACCGGAACGAAAGAAGGGACGACAAGAGACGACAACATACCTGTCGCTATGTTCGTTGGCGTAGCCACTGGTACTGGAGGAGAACTGGACGTAGAAGTCGATGGCAAAAACCCGGCAGCAGCCGAAGAAGACCAGGGTTGATGACTGCCATGTGCATCCAAGTGAACCGCACGAGTAGCGAGGGAAGAACCTTGGGCGGAAATGGCGGGAAGGCCTTGAGAAACTGAATGAACGCCGACCACGGCAGATAACGACTGTTGCACGATAGCTGAGATCGGCGTTTGGATGGCCTGAATCACTTCAGCTAGAAATTCTGGCGATATGGAAGCACTCGTAGGAGAACGAGACGCTTGCACAGATGTCAGAACGGCATTAGTAGAGACCGGAACGGTGGACGGTGGAGCTGAAGAAACTGCAGGCGGCACAGAGCTCTCCAAACTATTTCTCGTACGTCGAGGCGGCATAACGGCCGAAGAGACTGCAATTAAGTGAAAGGAACATGGAGCGAAAAACACCAGAGCAGTCTTGAACGAGCAGCAAACGAATAAATCAGTGAAAAAGTGGAGCAAACCCAAGGCAAGGCGACAACGCAAAAGGCAAAGCAAAAAACCACAAGGGCAAAGAGCAGAGCAATGGCACAACTACGCATGCCCGCAGCGATCTCCCGCTGGCTAACAGCAGATCTCCCAGTTAACTCTGATTATTGATAATCTCATTTAACTTTTTTTAAACCAGTTTAAATTTTTCAAACTCAGTTGAAATTTTTCAAACCAGTTAGAAATTTTCAAACCAGTTTATTTTTTATTTTTATTTTTTTGTCAACTATCTATAAAAAAACGAAAATAACTCTTCACATTTCTCTTCCTTACATTCCTCTATCCTATTCTCTCCTATTCTCCCTGAGTTCCTCCTGAGTTCTGCCAGCTACTCTACCCCTTCCCCCAAATATACTAATTAACAGCCGGTTTCACTTTTTTTTTCTTTTATCCTGTACTCACAAGGATTTGAACTGCCAACCTCTGGATCTGCTTCCCACTGTCATTACCACTTGGTCATGAAAGCACTGGATGCAAGAGCTCTCATACTTGTTTTAATTATCAGTTCATCACCCCAAGCCCCTCTCATACAAATTTTAATTTATTCATAAATACATATAAATTTTAATTTATTCATACATGAAGTTTGTCTTTATTACTAAGAAGGCGCAATTCCAAATAAGTAGTTAGGTAGGCCTAATCACTAACCTGAGAGCTCAACCCAAACTACTAAGTCATATGGAAAGTTCCCAGCCTAACATCAAAGCTAACCATTCTAATTAAGTGCTTAGACCTAATCACTAACTTGAGTGCTTAACCCAGATTACTAAGACACATGCTCACATTCTGCTCGAAATTGAAAATTAAACTGGTTTAAAAATTTCAACCCATTTTGACAAATATGAACCAGTTTAAAAAATTTAAACTGGTTTAACAAGAATTAAACCAAAAGTAAATTCAAACCACAACATCTACAGCATTATTATAGCCTAAAAATATCTAGATAAATACAAAAAAACTAAATTAATACAATGTAGTTAATGTACAAATAAGAGTGATAAAAGATGTATCCGTTAATTAATTAAGGGGTAGGAAAAAAAGAGTTAAAAGAATTCGTCAATGAGTAATTTCACCACTAAGAAGCCCATTGAGTAGAGGGTGCCTAAAATCACTAACATTCTCAGCCACTTGCAGGTCATCATCATCATCATCATCATCATCATCATTCGGAAGATTATTCCACAACTTGCATCCGCGGTACCTGAATGCACGTTGCCCAGACGACAAACAGCATAGAGGGATGTGGAGAAGATTACATGATCTAGTTACCCTACTATGAATACAAGAACTTGGAACAAACGTTTTATCCAGATATTCAGGGACTAAGTCATTTACACATTTAAATACCATTACAGCGTCATTAAAAAAGAGTCTCTCCTTCACAGTGAGCCAGTCAAGATATTTTCTTCCTTGAGAGATGTCAAATTTCTTAAGATCCAATACGATACGGACAGCAAAGTTCTGCACTAGTTATAGCTTCTTTATATTACTTTGACAGGTATTAGCCCATACGGTTGAACAATAATACATTTTACTTAACACAAAAGTGTTTGTCAATAATAAAAGGGTTTTCCTGTCCAGAAGATGTTTAATCCTGCTGATCTGTATCAGTTTAAATATACAGTTAGAAGTAGTTTTGGCAATATGGTCAGTGTACAGTGTATGTTAGGGAATGGTCGATGTAGATGCCAAGGTCCTTTGCCACAGGAACTAGTGTTATTTCCTTTCCCAAGAGTGACATTGAAACAGAAAGCAGTTGTCGCAGAAGTTGAGGTACACCAATTAGCAAGATTTTAGTTTTCTCTGGGTTTATGAGAAGGGAACACCATTGGGAGATTTCTCTCAGGTCTTCATTCTAGTAACCAAATACACGAGCGATGTCAGTTGAGCAAAAAGATAGGTACAGTTTACAGTCATCGGCGTATTACACCGCCGCCTGATTAGCTCAGTTGGTAGGGCGTCAGTCTGCTGTGCGGGAGGTCAAGGGTTCGAGCCCCAGACCGAACCAACACTCAGGGTCTTAAAATAACTGAGGAGAATGTGCTGCCTTTGTAATTATATCTTCAAATGGTTAGACATTCAAGTCTTCTTGGATAAGTACTTTAAACTGTAGGCCCCGTCTTCTGCATCTTCAGTGTTACATGGATAGCAGGGGACGTTAAAGAACCCATGCACTTGTCGAAAAGAGTAGGGGACATAGTTCCCAGTGCAGTGGTCTATGTATGGGTCGGGTGGATGGGTGAGATCAAAATGGACAGATAGCGGCTGCCTGGGGCGCCTTATATAAGCTGACGTCTGATCTCACCCAAATAGGAAAGATTGTAAAATTGGTCCTGAAAAGCCCCAAGGGGAGTGTCCAATTACGTCCAATTACTTAGAGTGTTATCCCTAGCTTGGTACATGTATGTTTTTGGGGATACCATGTATACTATAGAATGCCATTGCAATAATCCAAAAGTGTTTACCAGCATATGATGTACGTAGTTCACTGAATCATTATGAGTTGGCTTTTGATGTTATTGTTTGGGGGGAGGGTGTTAATTATGAAATTAATTATCCATGTACATATAAGCAATAAGAGAAGTTATGGAATTCCCAGCTATATAAATTGAACAGACTTAGATCAGACAAACTTACAAGAAGTAACATAAAATAAAACAAACTTATATTTACAAGCTCACATACCTGGACAAGCCAGAGCACCACTTGAACTAACAGCAAATGTTGCTACTCCATTACCTGGTATTGCAACACTCCTTAAACAAAAAGCAAAGAAACAAAAGAAAAAAGCAGGACTTAAATGAAAATGCAATTCATTTATGATTGGAGGAGTATGTCATGTTAAAGGAGTACAGTATGTAGACCTGTTTAAAACTACAGTTTGTACAGCAGCTAACAGGTTGAAAATGCTGTTTAGCTCTTCTATTTTATTGTCCTTAAATGAATTGTTCTTATTATTTTCTGCAAGGAAATTAATTTAATTACCTTATGTCACTGGACATGATTAAGTATTTCTGTGCCTCTCTACTTACAAGTGATATAAACAATGTACAGTATTGTTACTAGACTTTCCCAATACAGTCTTCACTAAAAATGTGATTACATCCACTCCAGAAAACTGAGGTGTGAGGACTTCAAAATAATTATACATAACTCCACCCAATACTGAATACAAAACATGTACAGCTTACTGAAGTTTTAATAAAATATTGCTTTGTATAGTAAGCTCATATAAGCCACAGCTGCAACTCCAGATCCATAGTTGCAAGTCGGTAAAAAGTTTCAAGAACGTATACAAATGCTCTTATAGCAAAGATATTTGTTTACAAACATTGGTTTTGTTATTTAAATGTTGAAAACGTTAAACAAAAGGACTCTTTTTTTCACCAGCCAATAGCTCTCTGGTTGGCATATTAATAACAATAGGTGATGTCACTGATATCAGTGCTATTACTAAGTTTTCCTTTACTTCTTATGCAAGGCGAATAACTAAGATCAAAACAGTATATTACAATTTAATTTTGCCCTAATGAACTATTAAGGTTAACAGTTTGCAGAACCTTATAATATATACAGTTCAGCAAAGCCACAGAAGAAAATAAAAGAAAGCAATATATAGACAAAATGTATAAACACACACCTTGAGATATCCGAGTAATTTGGAGTCACAACAACCTCAGCAAAACAATTCACTGCCGTTGCAGCCGTTTCAAAGCTTGTTTTATCGCTATCCGATTCCTGGTTAGAAGAAAACGTGGGTATAAAACCCAACGCTGTCACTGGCGAACTCACATTCTCCATTTTGAAATGGCAGAATGAACCCTCATTTATTTCAGCCAGCGGTTGAATGGGAAGGTTGTGTATGAATGGCGAAAAGTGCAATAGGCTAGGGCCAGTGGCGCGGAACAGTTAATTTTTTCTCCTTTTCGTTGGACTTATTGAAATAGTTGTTAACATCACTGGCTAGTAAAAGAAGCCCCGCTGATTTGAAATCAACCCATTTCGACATTTTCGTGGCGAGGAATTAATTTTCTCACATTGTCAACAAACAGTTTGCTCCTGTGGGACCAGCCTATTGTTCGTTGTCTAAATAGTCAGCACCTTTAATCCTGTTTTCATAGAGACCAGCCTCTATTGTTTGCGCCTTCTTTGTCACCAAGTAGAAAAGTACAGTTTAATTTTGTGTTGAGCAAACAATTGTATCTTTAAGGCTGCAGCAATGACTACACGTAGATAATTGAACGAATGATGTTGCCAGGGAGTAAGCTACCAAAGAAAACAAGACAGGAACGATTGGAGGGAGATTCATTGCGCATCAAACAACCGTCGAATGTGGGGCCATTACGTGTCCGATTTGCCTTGCCGGAAGCAGATTTGGAGCAAGTTGAAACTCGCACTACCAGCAAAGAAATAATTGCATTCCCTACACTTCCATCTATTTGTGAGTTTACAATGTTCTCAAGCAATCGGCCACTTACGGAATCCGCAAGAAAGGTGTCTCAAATTCGCCCGTTGACAAAACTTCCACCGATGTCCAGTAACGCGAGAGGTGGAAGCGTAACTATCAAGAACAGTGTCGCTAGTGGTTTAACAGCACATAAGGAAAACACAGGGCTTGCGGAGAACAAAGCCGGGCCTGTTACATGCACTAGGCAAGACCTGCGCATAGAAGTAAAATGTAAATTACCTGAGGAATACCGAGATCCAACGCATAAAGAAACCAAAAAGCGAATCTGGGACTGGTTAAGACAGTCGGAAGCACACCAACCAACGTATTTACGCCGTGCGAACGCTTTTAGTAAAACAGTGAATTTGGACAAGTCGTCTGGCACGCAATACGTCAAAACTTTACAACAGGCCTCCGTTACAGAAATGATTTGATCCGGTCTCATTTTTGTGCTGTTCATTGAGGTTATACTTTCATTATTCACTCACTAGACAAGAAGAAAAGGAGACCAGTAGATGCAGCAACGGGTAGTTCCAATCTACTGCACTATTAATTATAATAGGCTAGTTAAGAAGTTGCCTTTAGAGTATGGATTGACATTTTGAAGTATCTTTTGTTTGTTGTGAAGTATATTTCCCGCTCAGTGTAATTAAAAGCCACTGAATTTGAATTCACGTATATTACTGACTGGAACTCCTTTCATTAGTCTCCGTGTGATTCTGCCTGGGTAAAGTTTTTCGCTCCTGGTTTTTCCTGATACTTTTTTATTTTAGTTTCATTCTTGGCTACAGCTCATTGCTAAAAAAAATAGGGCATTTAATATGAAGAAAGAGTTAAAATAATCAACTGAATTCAGGAGCAAATAACTAAAAAGCAGACTGTTCAGGAAATCAGATAGGTTTGTTCACAGCCTCTTTATTTTCCCACCTCCTACCTCGTCAAGTCTCTGGTTTTGCGCCGGCGCCCAGTTCTCTCGCGATTCTATCCACGCATCGATTTAAGGATGAAATAAAAATACGAGAAAATATAGGGCTGTGAACAACCCATTTCTCTACAGCTCTAGGGCTGGTTTTGTGAGTTCTTTCAGAAGTCAGAAGTCAGATAGTCTTGTGGCAGGAGTAGGGAATGGGATCCAGACTGCAAGACTTTGTTGGTCTACAACAGATAACAAAGTATTTGGGAAGGTTGTTGAGGTGTTGCTAATATGATCACGGTTATTAATGAATTTCACACTAGCTTAAGTAAGGGGGGAGGGGAGAGTGCAGTAGAAAAGAAGCGGGGAATGGCTTTTCTTTCTTTCTCCCTTTATCAACAGGACTAAATTTCCAATCTTTGCACAATCACACTTTGACTGATGGGTTGGAAAAGGAAAGACCCAACGTTGCAGATTAACTTGCGATGTATGCTTCATTTGCATGCCTTTGAATGCCTTGTTACTCGGGCTTTCCAAAGGAAACGCCCGAGTTGAAATTTCGGCTTCGTTTTTTTTTCGTTCAGCCACAGTTTGCAATTCTTTAATTAATACGCATGCGCGAAGATTTTACTGATGAGCACATGGCATGTAATGGCGGACGGAGAAGAGTTTATGCGGTGGAAGATCAGCACAAATACTGTGTACGGATACAAAACGGATACAAAATTTGCACACAGCGTTCGCGGTAGACCGACACTAAAAGATGAGGAGCGCTTTCGGAACGGGTTGGTCCGCAAACCTTACGAGAGATCTCTTTATGAGCGAACATTTTATGAGTGAACCTTTCATCCAGAAACAGGCTATATCATCTGAGTTATGTAATGTTAATCGAGAGAAGCATAAACTTAAGTCTCATCGTGTATGTAGACGCGATCGTGAACCAAGCAGAATACCAATACGAAGTTTGAAAAGTCTAAGGAACAAAAGCAGAAAGGTTAGAGAATTTGTCTAGTGCCAAGAGCCCATCCTGTCTATGCACGTATTCTTTCGTGTACATACCCATGTAATGTCATCATCATCATTGTACTGTTATGTAAATGCTAAAAATATATTTAGGAAAACGAAGTTTATCCTCGGCTATTGAACAAATATTGTTCGTGTGAATTCTTTTTGAAAGCGTGGAGCTCATTCGTTTTGCCGATGTTTGTTCCGAAATGAATATTTAATCAGTGGCGTGTAACTTAACACTCCGGTAGTACTTCCCAAGTAGACTCTGTGACCCCATTTCCGGTCACCCTGCGCTAAGGTTTGCTTACGATAAACACTCCATTTTGCTTGCGATTTACCCAACCCGGAAAAAAAATGCCTTCACGCTGCATAACAAATATGTTTTCCGCTTAGTGCATACATAAGTAATAACCCTCCATCTCCAGCATACCGAGACAAAAACAGTTACAAGATAAACCCATAATTACAAAAAGCCTTACCGAAGTACGTTGAACAAAAACAATGTTTCTCTCCAACTGTGATAAATTAATTTGCTCTGGAAATCTAGTAGTCATTTGAAAATAGACAAAAATGGCTGCGTGTTTGGGCGTGGGACGAGAAAAGAAAAACTCTGAGTCCCCAAAGGAAGAGGCATACTTCATCATCCGGCCACCCACTGGCCGGATCCTGTAGCCACCAAGCGAAATAGAGATGCTATATTTATTTTGCTATGCAAATAAAAAGGTTTGTACTGACATCTGTGCGATAAAAGGAAGAACTCATTCTTGCAATGAAATTAGAACAATGGTACTGTTTATTAATCGAAACAAAGGAGTTAACGTTAAGAATAAAACGATAAAGAATATGACAAGAATGTAAGTAAAGTATTGTGTGCTTTCTAAGTCCGTCGGTGTTGGAAGGGTCTGGACCTGAAACACCGCTTG
>JAHPZR010003194.1:17500-27500 GCA_019787425.1 Platygyra sinensis | reverse complement strand
CGACAACTTTGGCCCAACAACACGGTTCCATACACCATAGCTACAAGAATGCGTAAGAAGAACTAATTATTTACAGATATATAAAGAAGAAATTCGTTTAGCCATTTAGGCCAGTACTACTTCAACTGCATGCTATATAGTTACACTGTTGTTGTTGTTGTTGTTTGTTTGAAGTCTTCAACAAACTGAACGGATGAAAAATTCCTAGTGAAAGATTACTCACTGCTTAGCTAAATGGCATGGAGATAAAATCAATAGTAACAGGGGAGGATCCAGGATTTTAGGAAGTGGTGCACCTCTATAAAATGACGTCACTGACCGATAAAGTAAACAAATTTTAAAAGCGAATACGAAAAAGAAGACTTCATCTCAGGGGGGGCGGGGCGCGCACCCCCCTGCATCCTCCCCCTAGATCCGCCCTTGAGTAACCAGGAATATAACAACGTCAATGTCGTATCTTCTGCCTTGATTGCTTTCGTTTGGAGGTAGGGGGTTTTGGGACGCCATCCATGAAAAACTGAAACAAAAAAACCGATATTTACACTCTAGAAAGAGAGTAAATCTGTGGATGTGAAAGTGGAAATAGTACATGCATTTCTCTGCAATAGTAAGTCTTCTTAAAGAATGTTGAAATCGTATAATCAGTGAACGTAGCTTATTTCAAAAGCAATGTATTTTGAGTTTTTCCGAAAAAAATAACCAAAAGAGGCAGATTATTTAAAGTGATCACAAAGAAATTATAATTATAGGGCTTGAGCTAATTTTTTGGTAGAATCTTCTTTTTGTTTTCTTACTACAGGGGAAGCGACTCTACTCAATATTCGTGCAGCTATTAAGGAATGGCAAGACAGGTTGTGCATCAATTTCAAAGAGAGGCAGTTCGAAGACGATTATATTGAGTTTGCATATGAGGGAGGGTATGTAGAAATGGTATGTGTAGAATTGGTTAAGGCCAATTCCTTTTAACACAAACCACGCACCTCTCTAAAGCAATCAGGTGCTGGTGGCTTCGTCAGTGTTTATGTAACATTTATACCAGGTTTAACTCTGTACACTCTGTTCTGCTCAGTCTCCTCATGCAAATCAAAGAGTTGTTTTTCAAACCACCTCAAGATGTATTTATAATTACTCCCTTTCAGTTGTTCCTCAAGTATTGGCCGTATTGGTGGTCGTCAAGTCATTTCTGTTGGCTCTATTGGAACTGAGTATGCAGACATGTCGTGCAGAACGCCCACGCCATATGGAAGCAATGTGACGATCACGTGTAGCAAAGGAAGTATATTGCATGAAATTGGGCATGCACTTGGCTTCCACCACGAGCACAACCGACCCGATAGAGATCAGTACCTTACAGTGGTTTGGGAAAACATTATGCCTGGTAATTAGGACATGGTCGTGATTTTCCTTTTAAGTATGACATAATTAAGTTACTTTTGATCATTCGCTAATCAACCGCCGTATATATTGAAAAATCCCTTAACAGTACATGGTAATGGCGGATAATGGCATTAAAAGATCGCACATGCGCACTAGCAGTGTCAGTCAGGATACGTACACAGTGAGGGAAACGAAAGGCCCTCGTCAGATCGCGGGGCGAAAGAGTAATTCTCATAGAAGTAGCCGCAAGTATAGAATTTTAATCTAGTTATCGGCATGAAATCGAGTGTCGACGGTAAAAAGGCGAAAACTCTTAGTCAGATAAACGAGATTTGAGGGGTAGGGATTTGCCGGACAAGAAACTCTTGCAATTGTCACACCAAAAAGGAACAAAGAAAACAAAGAAACCCTTGCAGACTCTATTATTATTGGCTCCCTCTACTCAGTCTTAGAATTAATTTAATGAGATAAGCAACATTGGCACTTAAGGACGTTCGCGCGAAAATTTTCCAGTCGATAGAATTTTTGTAAATTTTTACTGCTGGGAGATGATGAGTTACTTGTGCCAGAAATGCAAAAAAAATTGGGGGTCACCGTCTTGGTTTCAGACATAAAGCGTGTGGTAAACTATACTGATTTCGAAAAATTGCTCCATATAATTGAGCACGGTCCACCGGGGTTTATAGTTAAAAATATCGAAGGTGAGTCAACAGAGGCAAACGATCTTAGTCATATTTTGTAGAAGTGGGTCTGTTGCGTAAATAATTCGAAATTTTACTAACGTTTTCACAAAATTTAACCCTTCAAGAGCCATTTGAAACCGCCGCAAAGGTGCACGAAGAGCTAATAAGAACGGAATTCGATGGTGCATTTTGCCAAATATTCAAACTTCTAGTCGGTAGATTTTTTTCATTTTTCCCTAAACGTAGAAAATCAGTAGAGAAAATGATCCATCGAGAAAAAAAATTGGGGTCACCGTACGTCCAAGATCGTTAAATCCAGGTAAAGCTCTAGCAATGTCCATCTGCCCTCTCATTTGTTTATTTTATGACTTAGCGCGCGCGCTCATGCATGACGTGGCATGTGAATTTGCGTGCGCAGTAAGGATGCGCAGAAACAATTGGCGCGAACGTCCTTAAACTCGAGTTATGTTTTATGGATGACTGTCACTCAGTTTCGCTAGAAGCAGATCGAGGTCAATTGAAATCTATGAAATATAACTCGTTTGGTGACGCCCAAAAGCATTTTGATCACTTGTCCAAGAAGACGCACAAATGAAATCTGTAACCTCTCCTGTCCCAAGTTCATTTGTCTCCTTTACATCAAATTGCAGTTACCAACATATGAAAGACGATTGCTCAAGAATTGCGATCGTTGCACTCAGCTGTGAGCCTATTCCGGGTTCTCAGGTTGTGTGAAACTGCAACGAAATTTAAAGGCCTTATACACAAAGATCGCTAACAAGTATGTTATAAGTAAGGGCAAAAACATCTGAGGGCTAATAAAGAAAATTGAAAATATTTCCAATATACATATTTAGTATATATCACACAAGTAAACAGTAGTTTTCGCGCACTCTGATTAGCTAGCTCGGAGGTAATTAGCCAAGCACTACTTACCTCAAAGCAGCCGAAGAAAAACAAAATGGCTTTTGTCGGTACATTGTCGCAAATAAAGTTACTCATTGGTCCGCTTGTGTGGCCAAACCAAAACAATTATTCACCTCAGTGTCGGTAAATATCCACCACTATTCACCTCCACTTCGGTGAATAATATAAAGTATAGCCATCTTTCTAACAGATCAAAGCTTTTATGCTCCGTCATACCATCACACCTGAATTACTAGCGGAGCTCCGGCGGCCGAAGGCCGCCAAGCGGAGCCCCATACCCATATAAGGAAACTGAAGGAATCCCATAAATTGATTTTCTCATGTGTATCATGGCTAGCGGTATTGCTCGTGGGCGCGCACGACGACGACGACGACGGAGTCACGCAACATGGCGACCATACTCCAAATAATAGGTTGACAGAGATATGCAGCCTTGATTTACCGTGTATGTTATGATCAATTGACATCTGTCAAAAAAGGTATCCGCTAACCAGTATCACGTGACCATATCGCCGGCTCAAGCATACAACTCATCGAGATCACGTGTTTTTCGAAGTTGACCGCTGACCAAATACTGGTTTTTGATTTGATCGCGGGCTCAAGTCAGATTAACTTGTACAAAACAGGGCAGGATTGTTAGGAAGCCGGTTAATGCAAGCCCAGGATTAAAATTTATTCAAATTATAGCTTTTTCCTCTATAAAATGTTTTCTGCGACTATGAAACTCACAACAGAAAGCCAAACAATAAACAGAAAACATCACCGCAAAGTTACAAAACTCGAACCAAAATTCTACCTTTTTCTGGGTTAGCTTAATCGGGCACTGAACAACCCGGCCAAGGAGCTACGCTTTTAGGCTGGCCTAAATCTATATGTTATGTTTATATACATATAGGATGTAGAGTTCACTTCAGGAAGGAAAGATTCATGACGATCGACTCCTTGGATGTCAGATACGATTATAATTCAGTGATGCACTATGGTCCTTTCTTCTTCGCACGAGAGAGAGGCGAGCAAACGCTGCGCACAAAAATTAAAGGAGAACGTATAGGACAACGAGAAAAACTCAGCATCTTAGACGTCCAGAAAGGACTATTGCTTTATCAATGCGACAAAGGCAACGGTAAACATAGAAGTTCTAGGACAGTTAATTGTCCTTTAAATCAATTTTGCTGAACTAATCCTCATTAATAGGCCATTTGATAGTTGTGTGCTTAGTTGCTTAGTTATTAACTGACCTATGAATTCAAGCGAGGCTGAAGGTGACCTTAAATGTAAAACAAGTGGCATAGAAAAGAACTTGATCTACACAGCAAAAGCAGAGAGATCTTTCAGTATCAAAACAAGGTCACGTGCAGCCTCGCTGCCGTTAAAGGCTAGGTCACTGATCAGACGACTGGTATATTAGTGATGTTTGCATAAATAGACTGTTATGATGTTTGGTTATAAATAGGGGGATAGCAGAAAATCGGAAACGCAGAAAAAAAGTGATGAGGGGTGTGCAGAAGATACAGAAAGGGAGGGACGGGAGTGCATGACAGGGGAAGAGTAATTGGCTTTTAGCTTCTCGAACAAACAAACAAAAAACTTAGTTTGGAAGTAGCTTGTGTACCAGATCTGAAGCTGAGTAAAAGGGCGGCGATCTCATTAGAAAAAACGGGAAATAGTTAGGAATGGGCACTCTGCTCAAAGAATATACCATGGAACCCCGTTAATCCGATCAACAACGGGCCACTAAAGTTTGGCTGTGTTAACAGCGTGGCCGTACTCAGCAAGGGGTTCTTTACATAAGAAAATGTCTGAGCTGCCGTATTAACGGGGTGACTGTAAGGCGGTGTTCCACTGTATACAGTCCACCAGTAGACGGAAAATTGAGGTCGACTGGGCGGCAAGTCATGATCAATCCAAGTCTGACGCAACTAAATGGTATTAGCTGCCGAAGGTGGTTTGCAAGGCATGGCAAAAGTTGTTACATTTCGTTCTATTGGTTTTCATTTCAGATTCGAAAATGGGGGAAACTAAGTGACCATAAGCTGACACTGGACGCATTTCTGAATGTTTTAATAAATGGTTGCAAGAGAGAAGCGACGATGACAGTGGACTGTCGTTAAATCACAAAAGGGAGAATGGAATGAACTGGAAAACTGACAAAATCGCAAAGCGTATCAACTTCAATATATGTGGCAATAAATACATAAATTAAGAGCCATAGTTTTTAATAAACTGTTGTTATTTACAAAGTTTGGCTCTTTTTACATGAACGAATATGTCAGATGTATTTTATAAAATAAACCTTCCAGCCGAAAATATCAACAATTGCGAAAAGTTATGTTCTGAACGATCAATTGCAACCAGGTTAGAAAAAGAAACCTATTCAATATAAATAGTCAAAGAAAGATGGAAACCTTCACATGAGGTAGGCCTACACATTTGGCAGTTATATTGAGGTACAGCCCGGGGGCGTACTCCCATATATGGGTTATATAGGTACGTGCCGCGGAATAGGGTAGGGTTTTTGAGGTTCTTGGTCCTTAAATAGGGTATCTTTTTTTACCCTTTTGTAACTGCGTTCCTGGTGTGGTCCTTAGATGGGGTAGCTAAATTGTATTATATAATACTGGAGTGTGAAAACGCCCGCCTATATATACAAGTACGAACGTTTTTTTTTTTTTTAAAAGCTTAATGTATCCTTTTAAGTATTAACAAAGTGATTTTGCAACAGAGGTTTAATAGACTTGAATAGGGTGTCATTTTTCGTGTTTGGGCCTTAAAAAGGGGATCAATTTTCGCTTTCTTAGTCCTCAAATAGGGTCAGGGTTTAAGAACCTTCGCGGCACACCCCTATCCAAAATTCGCGGGAGTACCTCCCCCGGGAGGTACAGAGACAAAAATGTTGAAATCTTGTCAAAGTAGATTGCTAGATCATCGTTTCTTGGCAGCGTAGTATACTGAAAGAAGTCAGATGATATTCGGCCTCAAAAGGAAACTTTCCTGCATTGGTATCAATAATTGCAGTGCACCAGCGTCGTTGGTCTCGGCGAAAAACAGATATCGCTCAAGAAAAAACTGATATTCACTTTTTTCCTTGTTGAGCTTGAACTATGTGCTTGTCTTCGTGCTATCCAAGCATTTAACCTATGGTCTTGCTACCAATGCCGTCATACGAAAACAAAAAAGATTGGTCCTTAAATCTTTGTTAGCATTGTAATCCCATTCTTCTAAGGCAATAACGGAAATGTCGTCATTCAAATGTTTTCGTTGCACGATTAAAATAATTGAGGTTAAATTTCAGGGCTAGAAATAAAATACCTGTCATTAGTGATCTCAACCGTGGACGAGTACCTGTCTAACATTACAAATCGACCAATAAGGTTGGGTGCCGTTGCTTGCTCCATATTCTCTCTTTTATTCACGTGTAGACCATCTTTGAAGGAGAAAAGGCAAGAGGGGAAATTGGCGTTTCAAAACTGCCCTCAAAACGGAGTAGAAGGGAAACTTGTCTCTGTTTACAAGGTAGATGTAAGTAGCTTTATTTCGTTGTCATTATTGATAGCTTTCTCGTCCGTTGTCTTTCACATCAGATCATGATCTTGCGTAATGACCGAGCCTCGCTGACTAAAACAGCTTGACAATTAACTAGCATTTGCTTTAAAAAATTGCATCAGAAAACAACAAGTTGTTCTATGTTGAAATATGGGTTCAACCATAATAACGGATCCTCGTTGTTCGGCTGCTTACTTATGTCTAGTCTTACCAGGAACATACCCGTAAAAATGTCGACAGATCAAAATGAGATTTATAGAACTAATTGAATTAGTTTTGGCAGTTTTTCTCCTGATTGGTTTACAAAAAAAGTAAAAATGTAGGTTCCTTTTACAAATACAAATATCCTTTTTTGCTAATTAGTTTCATGATATCCAACATGCTGTGTTTCTGAACATCATTCGGTACCAGCCCCTTTGTTTGTCTTAAATGTTTCGCATTGCTAAGGGCCCATACATGTAAAACACAGCTAAAAAGGGGAAATCATTCTCGGCACATATCTTGTTGAATCTTTTGTTTCTTGGCAAAGGTCAGGGTATTAGTCCAAGAAATTATTATTGCCGGACACGTTTTCCTATGAATCGTACTGCTAATACATGTAGATTCATTGATTTAGAGGGCTTGCCAAGGGCTCGACAAACTGCGTGACTCCACTGTTACCCCGGGTGCACCGAATTACTTAGAATAGAACTAGATCTTGCTAGCATTGTGTGATTATCAATCCCAATTAAGTCTTTGAGTTATGATTTCAGTTTAGCCTGAATATCACACTCTTGGATTAGTGTTAACTAATGCTCTGTAATACCTTCAAAAAATAATATGAGCGTCTCCTGCTAGACAGTCAGTTTGCTATTTCAAATTGATGCCTAGTGCAAATGTAAGCTACTTTTCCTTGTTTTTTACCTCAGTTCTTTTTCTTTTCTATTCTTGTAAATTAACATTATGTGAATAAGTGTGAATAAACTGAACTGAATTGAATTGAATTAACTTAATTCAGTAGCACTCCGATTAGTCTACACTCAGCGTGATAACGGTTTCCTTAACGTTTATTTCGATACGGGTAACATTATAAGTTAATTTGCACTAAATAAATATCAACAATTATGTTCAAGATTCGTATATTCGTGTGTTATAAAAGGATACGTATTCTTCCCTTTCATATATGATAAACTGTTTGTATTACATAGTAGTTTTCTGTTCAATTGTAATAGCAATCGTAAATACATGAAGACTTGAGCGTTACCCTCATAAAATAAGTCTCTTATTTACTAACTGAAACTGGTCCACATGCCTATGTCGGCACTCTAACTCGACTGTTCTAACATGTTACATCTAAAACGTTTATATAGTGTTTAGAAACTCAAGATTATGGGCCATGTTTCTTTTATTGTTTTTCTTAAAGACATCTAGAGTGACTAAGAGAAGAAGGATGAAAGGTTTCGGCCTCACCGTTATTCTACTGATACTACAACTTTTCATATGCAGAGGTAAGAAGAGTAAGCAGTATTCCCGGCAACATTAAGGATTTATTAATTAGGTACCTAATAGATCTTAACGAGCTGAGATTCTTACTTCGAAGCATGAAATATCTGACAAAGTAAATTTGCCTTTTTGTTAAGTTTGATAACTTTTTAAGTTGGCTTAAAAACACACAAAAAAGAGTTTGCAGAAAAAAAAATGTTTCGAAAGCGCGCAAGTTTCTCTATTTGGTTGTTGCGCATTTCGCAATAGTTCATTGACCTTAAATTGGCAGAAGTTTAATTATGGACGAGCTGATGTTGCAGTGTCTATGCGATAAATGATGGAATTAAAGATTAATATTTTGGAAAGGACTGCAAGGGAATAAGTTGGGCAAAAACAGCAAACAACATCAAGAGCAATTTTCGAATAAAGCCTGGCGCCACACTTTCCTCTTTCTCATAACTTTTCCTTTTCAATCAATCAATCAATCAATCAATCAATCAATCAATCAATCAATCAATCAATCAATCAATCAATCAATCAATCAATCAAGCAAGCAAGCAAGTAAGCAACCACTCACTCACACAATCAATCAATCAATCAATCAATCAATCAATCAATCAATCATCAATCAATCAATCGATCGATCAATCAATCAACCAGTCCGTCAATAAATCAATCAATCAATTAGTCACTCGATAACAAACTTTATTCACGTGTTGAAATTTAGCTAGCTGAGAGAAACTGCCTCTTTACTTATTGGAATTACTTATGACTGGAAACCCAAATAAGTTATTGAAAAGCCTAACACTTATTTACTCATGAGATAAACTATCAAGAACTTAGCTAATAAGGAGACAAAAAAAGAAAAAAAAACACCCCTAACAATAAGAATAATAATCACTTTAATCAAAGTCTCAAATGTAAAAAAGTGATTATTATTCCTATTGTTAGTGTTTCAGTTTTCTAATAGAAAAGAAAAACTCATTCGCTTAATTCAGAGTTCCAAAGAATTCAATTTGAATTAACTGTTCCCTTCTACCAACACACCTTAATCACATTGAGAGCCCGGAATTGTCGTAAATGACATCAGGGGTAAAATATCACGGGAAAAGTGTCTAATGACCTAACCTTATCGATCAAAACAACATACTTTAACAGTGACTTTGGTTTAAGTTGCCGCTGACGATATGTCCTAAGCTACTATAATGTAGCAATGTACTGCTTCTTTTGTCCAGTCGAACAGAAAGATACACGTGGGTTCTAGAAAAGAATATTTTTATATAGCAACGCAACAGAACGTAACTTTGTCCTCTCCGTCAGATTTTAGCGTTGCAATCAGTGTTAAAGAACCAAACCGAGAGGTGGACCCAAGAACCCTGAAGTTGTACGATGAAGAAGTGGAAGGTAACGATGATATCTTTTCATCTTTAATGTAATACATGAAAGAAAAGAAAGGGCTTTCGTTCTTTTGATCATAAAGACGACCATAATCACCACCAGTACCAACATCATCTCCGCCGCGGACAGCATCATATCGTTATCGTCGCAGTTGAAATGACCGAAGCTGCTTGGGAAGACTGGTATTGAGGAGCGCTAGCATTTAACCATAAATGTGAAACTTTTGAGGTCACTGATTTCTTTAATTTGAATACCACCACACCTGATATACTATGAATATCAGAGTGTGTACATTGCTCTCGTATCTGTACAACGATACAGTTCTTGCAACATTCACTCTTTTAACATTCTTATTCTCTATAATTCATTCTGTTTTGGCTCCCAAATTTGCGTAAACTATTGTTGTGAAGCTTCTTGAGAGGTCTGCATATTCCCAAGAACATTTCAAAACCGACAATAGTTTATGCAAAATTTCAATGAGGAGGGGGGGAAGGAGGTGGGCAAACAGAATGAATTATGGGCAACTGGAAAATACTGAATACAAAAGGAGAATTCTTTCAGGCTGTCCAAGACTACTCATTCCCTTGGGTGACTATTTATAACGGTTT
>JAHPZR010003194.1:0-10000 GCA_019787425.1 Platygyra sinensis | reverse complement strand
CCGTAGACTCTCTTGAAGTGGGCTACGACTATGGCTCTGTTATGCACTACGGGGAATTCTTCTTTACTAAAGAAAAAGGTTTACGAACTCTGGAGCCCACACAAACAACCTCAGAAACCATTGGTCAAAGGATCGGCCTTAGCGACCTAGATGTTCAACAGGGGAACTTGTTGTATCAGTGTCCGGGTATGGCTGTTTAATTTAAAAAATGGCATAAGTGGCTACTGAAATTTTACTGGAAAAACAGGAATTCCATGTGGTTTCGAGTTCTGATGTTCGTTAAGCCTCTTTAATTTTAGGAGCAGCGCCACGGTTAAACGGTTTGAAAAATTGAGTCTAATTTTTTAATTTCGTTGTTTGTAATCCGTGTCAATCTTCGAAATATTAACCATCCTTGTTCCCTTATGGTTTATTATTATCTCTTTAGTGTTTTCCTATCTTTCTAAACAATTATTTTCAGGCTTCCTTCAATTAAAAGGTAATTTTGTCGATGGTCAAAATAACTCAAAATACCGTGACGTAGCCCCTTTAATAATGACCTGCGTTTGCCCAACTGTACCACTGGAAGATAGTTCATGTCCAGGCGGCAAAAACAATTACCTATAAACAAAATCAATTGCAAGTGACGATGTCATTGAGCTATATCATCGTCTCGTGCATGGCAAAATAAGACGTCTTACTCGTATGATACTTGTAATGATTTCTCATTTATATTCTGTGGGCTCCCTGAAACTCGCGCAAACGATTTTGGTCAACGCAATGAATACCAAATTTTTCAGAGCCTGTTGCAAACGTCTGCCGAAGGATCATCCACTTTCGAGTTATTTCGATCTTTTCCCGAAAATTTTACCCGAGATAGCTGTCTCGATATTCCCAAAGAAACCAAAAGATGAACCATGCCTGATTTAAATCCCCCGAAGATTATTGCAGATAATTTTTTAAGATAGATGCCTAGCTGGTTATTTCTGGCAATAATTCTCGACTGAAATTCTAAGGTGATCTTACTAGTGCTGACCTTCATCTATGGCTAGATAACCACAGAGTTACGAGCTCTTTGCATGGAGCTCGCGTGCGCATAATAAATTGGCATAACCTGATACTTTTAGTTGATTATGATTCCTCTTAACGTTACTATAACTCATAATTACCATAATCATGAGAACATTTATAATAGAAAAGCACGGGTTATAAGTTTGCTGGATCTTTCATAATACGTCAATGATCACTACACTCTCAACCGGTTTTAACATTTCGGTTTAAGCCGTTTACGGCTCACTTAGTTTCGAATGATTATGAAAACAATCCAACATGCTTGTTGTTCAGGTTACCAGGATGAAGTAATCAAAGACAACAAGACGAAACAAGACTCTGTACACAACGAATTATGGGAACGACCGCTGCGTGAACATGAGGTCAAGGTGCTAAGAAGTAAAGTGCAGGAACATAAGCACAAAAAGCACAGTGTAAAGGCAGAGGCATCTGTGAAAAAAGACGCTACATCTCACAATACAAAGAAAACGAGAAGCCGTCTGCATACGATCTTGAAGAGCAAAACCACCCCAAAAACGTCCACTCAAGCTAAAACGAGTGACAAGGCAACCAAGCATGCCACGGCTGATTCTAGGTCGATGGTGTTTAAAGAAAATCAGCTTAAACCTCAGTTGCACAGAGCTTACAGAGTACACGAGGCAGATGTATTAGAAGGAGACGACGATGAAGGCGACATGTTACCTTACTCCCGAGGTGAGCGTTTCAAAGCGGTTCATTAATTTAAATATTTTGAATGAATTCCGATTCCTTGTTATATCCCAATATCAGTCTAATGCAAAATGAAGCAATCCCAGATTAGCTATAGTCAAGCACCAGAGATGATTACGGATAAACGTATTATTTTAGACGAGATCATGAGGCTGACTGTGACCAAATCGAGATAAAATTCTAAGAACAACCAAGCTGGCGACATTTTAACGTCATTTTACTTGTATTTTTATGCATTTTTCGCTTTTTCGTTCCTTGTGCTACAGACGTCAGTACACCTGTGAGTGCCCCAGAAACACCGAATCAACTGGCCACGGATAGAGCAACGCTCGCTCAAGAAGAAGAAGATTCGGTTCAACAACAAGACAATGACGATATAGGCATGTTAATGTATTTTTTTAATTAGAATTTACTCAAATCGGCATCAGCTGTACATGTTACCTTCCATGTATGTTGCTGTTTCCCCAGGAACCAGTGTTTCATGTCACCAGCCAAATCTACAACTACCAGGAAATTTAAAGTGCGGGATGAAATACAAAAAAGTAATGTCATCCATCAGTCACCATTAGTCAGAATAAAGGAACGAGAACACTAACAACCATAAAATGTTTCTTTGTTATTGATTTACGTTGGTTCAATGCTAAGCCGAGCTAACGGCCCACAGCCATCCCTTTTAGTGTCGATAAAATGTAATACTGGACAAACTTCTTCTTGTTCTGCAGGTGAAGAGAACTTAGGCAAAGACTACTTTGAAGGAGACATGATGTTAACACCAGACCAGCAAGATTTTCTGGATAAGATAAAAAACGCCGACGACACACAAGATGGCACCAAACGGGCCCTTATTAAAGACAAAATGTATCTTTGGCCGAAAGCTAAAGTTTACTATAACTTTGATAAAGGAGTAGGTATGTGTATGTATAAAGTCATTCTGCTTTGTGACAATTATTCCCCGAACGTTACTAGTTTTTCTTCCGCTTTAAATGCAATTTCAGTGAAACTATTTTAAAGTTGGCGTCCGGATGGCCATACAGTTCTTTGTAAATTTTGACATTTTCAAATGGCTTTATCTTACTTACTATTGGGTCTATTTACACCAAACTTGGGAATTTTGTAAAACTTGGTCTGAACTTTATGACTATGTGAATCAACAGTTTCTAATCCCATAATTTACAGACTCGTAGGCCTTCACGGTATGCAATCAGGCAATGTTGTGATGACCAGACGTTTGTCAATAAAGGTGTCCTTTTTTTCTCTTAAGATAGGATAGGTAGAAGACGAGCTCGTGCAGCCATGCGTCATTGGCAGAAGCACACTTGTCTCAAGTTTAAGCGCGTCAAGAATCCGCCTGAAGATCTAGGATACATCAACTTCGTCTTTGAAGGGGGGTAGGTGCTTTAACAAAGGGTAATTTTGCTGACAATAAAACATATTACAACACGTACAGGCCCTCCAAGCTAGGTAAATTAAAGCGTTCTGTAGCTGAAGTAGTTCAGCGGCTGATTTAAGGTGAAAACATGTAGTTGTCAAAATGGACGGTAAGCAGTTGCACTTCACTGCTTGCCAGTTTAGACTATCACTGAACACAGAACGTAACCAGTAAGATGGTCGGAGTTGGTGAAAAACTCAGTGGAACGTAGGTCTTGTAAAAGTAGAAACACAACGATCAATGCCGTGGCACTTAAACTGTTTTTAGAGACTTTCCGAAACTTGACATAAATGCATGTCTTGACGATGTCGAGTTTTGATTTGTTATTCTCGCTAATTCCATTGACGCATTTTTTTTACTCAGGCTTTGCAAACCAGATCTTATTTATTTTCTTATTTATTGCTAGTTGCGCATCTCGAGTGGGACGCGGTGGAGATAAAAGCCAGAAACTGACTATAGGTAGCCCAGCACTGAGGTGTAAAGTAGGAAATATCATTCACGAGTTAGGCCACGCTGTTGGCTTCTTTCACGAGCACAGTCGGCCGGACAGGAATAAATACGTCCGTATTCTTAAGAAGAATATTCTTCCAGGTAAGCTGTTTAAGCAAGTACTAGCCGTTTAAGACAAGCTATAGAAGTCTAAATAAGAAAGTACACTTCTTTCCGCTGCAGAGTTTCAGAGGAGTGACTTTCTGAAGTGTTTGAAGTTTAATTTGGTAGAACCGTTACCACTTCAGTTTGAGGATATAATGATTCGATCGTCATACGTAATCTCTACATCTACAATAGTATTACAGCGAAACTACATCGCACGCCATGTTGCTAGAAAACATAATCTACACTCATGATTTTAAATTATATAACATTTAAGAAGCGCTGTCATTGATCCATGGGTGTGTTTACATGAGAGGAAGCAAACACAGTTGCGACAACAAAAATTCATAAAACGGATTTAATTCCGTGTTCAATGCCCTCATCTTAACTTTTGGGGGATTGGCAGAATTCTTTAAAGTTATGCGAACGCTCGCCCGTCCCAGGGGTTTTCATAACTGCCTCGATTTCTCCCAATCCCCAGCCTTTTTCGTGGTGAAAATCAGCTATGTAAACATTAAAAAAAAACGCTTTTAAGTTAACTACACAAACCTCGTATGTCGAGACATGGGCCAATTAATTGTTAGGATCTTGTGACCTGTGTGAAATAAATGCTGTTTAAAACTTTATTCCATCCACAGGTTACGAAAGGAACTTCTTCCGATTTGGCAGGAAGTGGATCGACTCACGCGATGTCCCGTACGACTACGGATCCATCATGCATTACAATAGGGCATTCTTCTCGCGCTTTCCTGTTATACTTGATACACTGATCCCTCTGCATAGAGGTGTGGACATTGGTCAGCGGAAGGCGCTCAGTAGGTTTGACATCCTACAGGCCAACTTACTCTACCAGTGTGATGGTAAGGGTCTCTGTGTGTTTATTATTAATTAATACGTAAACACCACAGTACCTGTGGTAAAATACGTAATTTGTTTCAATTGCAAGTAATGTCATTTAACAAAGAAGAGCCACCTCGTAAATCTGTCAAAAACCATATCACCATCATCATCACAATCACCATCACCATCACTATCATCATTATTATCATCATCATCAAAATCATTATTATCATCAAAATCATTATCATCATCATCATCATCATCATCATCATCATCATCATCATCATCATCATCCTTTTACTAAATCCCTCGTCCGCAGTCGCCCAGGCCGACGATAGTAACCTTCCCATCGCTCCTCACTCCTCATCTTCCAATGGGGCTCCTCACTTAATACCAGCTCCTGCCTGCGCTCACTCCCAATCGCTCTTTGTGCTGAAAAGAAAGGCTGTGGAGGCAGCTAGAGTGCATTGCATCACCGTAATGTAATTAGGTCTGCAGTACAATATACATAACATAACATAGCATCCACGTAACATAACATAACATACAACATAACATAACATAACATAACATAACATAACATAACATAACATAACATAACATGACATAACATAACATAACATAACATAACATAACATAACATAACATAACATAACATGAAATTTATTTAAACTCGAATTTGAGAGTAGCCTGAAAGGCTAATATCTTCGAGAGCAAAAAAGAGAGAAAATCGAATTACATACACAAAAATCTTTATACATACATAAAATAAATCTATATACATCCATGAAAATTTTTTAACTACATGAAAAAAAAGAAGTTAAGTATACTGTTAAGTCTAAAAGCAGATTGGGTTCAAGTGTCTTCCAAAACCAGATTAATGTAGACTCGGATATTACATTATTAGGCAGGGAGTTCCAGTTCTTAGACGCAAAGTAACGAAAGGAGTTGACGCCATAAGCAGAAGTAAATGGTTTACATAGTGATAAAATATTCGTTCCTCTCAAGGAGTATTCAGACTGACGCAAAGTAAACATGTCTTTAAGATATTTAGGAAAACTGTTATAGTTCAGGGCCGGGTTGTTCAAAGCCCGATTAAGCTAACCCAGGGTTAGCGAGAATTTTGATTTCAGTTTTGTAACTTTTTGTTTATATTATTTGCCCTTCAGTTTTGATCTGTAGTAATCTCAAACTACACCAAACATTAGAGATGAAAAACGTTTTTAAACAAGAAAGCATAATGCTTGAGTTAACGGTTAACCCTGGGTTAGCGTTGACCGGCTTTCGAACAACCCGGCCCAGGCATTTATAGATAGTAATTAACATATTTTGAATCCGTCGATTGTAAAAAGTTGATCCTTCTAATTTATGTAATAACTGCTGGTTAGAGGAAAATTTATCATTAAAAACAATGCGTAGGGCACGCTTATTGAGAGATTCTAATTTATCACAGTTTCTAGCACTACAAAATGAACACGTGACAGGCGCCAAGTAAGAAATAGGTCCGCAACATGTATGTGCGTGTCAGAGCAATGTTCATTTTCTTCACCAGAAGGTTTACCGAATGTAAGTGGTCACATCAACGCAAGTCATAATAATTTCTCAAAGACCACTCCCGTTTTTCGTTAGGACGAAAACGGCTAAGTGACGAAGAAATAGAGCAGCTTAAGGAGGAA
The DNA here is from genome assembly GCA_019787425.1 of Platygyra sinensis. Taxonomy (NCBI): domain Eukaryota; kingdom Metazoa; phylum Cnidaria; class Anthozoa; order Scleractinia; family Merulinidae; genus Platygyra; species Platygyra sinensis. The sequence continues at coordinate 3,703 of JAHPZR010003194.1, read as the reverse complement.
AGTTACGACCAACTATCTGAAGGTATGATTCAGTCTCTAAGGACTAAGACTAGAAAAATGATTAAGAGCTGTGAATATTTTTTTCGAATTCATTTAGTCTTGAGAACAAAATTTACCTCAAGGATGAAATTGAAAACGTGTTTCTCTTCGCAGTATAGGAACAAAAAAAGTTATCAAATAAGCCTAATAAGCTGTACTTCATTCTGAATTCAAAACGTTATTTATGTGGCGATATTTTCTTGATGTTTTGTAATAATTTTCTTGTTAGATTCAGTCATATGTGCAGACGTGTATGACCGTGATTCTTGTCAGTCAGTGAAATCCCGGGGATACTGCCAAAAGTTTCCAAATAGCATGAGGACAACGTGCGGGATCACGTGCAACTTGTGCGGTAAGGGATTCATGATTTAAGAAATGATAATAAATAAACTTTTATATATACGTAGCATACTTTCAAGTTGATTAATGAACATCTTACAAATAGAAAAAAGCCGCAGCAAGGACGAATCATGTTAAAATCTAAAATCGTTCTCCGGTTGAAAGTATATAAGAATTAGCTTTCGAATGTCTTAACCCATTTTCTCTTGCTTAACTACCGTCTTCAACGGGCGACATGGTAAAAAGGCTCGGGTAGTTAAGACAATCGAAAGGCTGGTTTTTTTTTTTTCATGTATTAGCCGAAAATCGTTTTTAGATTTTACCACTAAACATATTGTTTTCCTTTTCGAAGAGTGGCTTTCCTTCTCGTATCAGTTGTTTTGACGTGTGGTCTAATCAGAAGAAGTTTACATATGCATGACAAGACAAAGACTTACTTTTAGTCTGTGAACAGGCTCTGTAATCGAGAATGGGGCGCAGAGAAAGCGGGGCGAAGAACCGGTTCTCCACTCTGTCACTTCGCTCTCAGCTTTCCTTTCTGCCCCTTAACTTCCAGAAGGAACTCTCACACAGGCTCACTTATTTTAAGATCTAGATTTTCAAGTCTCAACGGGTGGTCTTGTTATTCATAGATTTGTATAGTCTATCTTTTGTCGATGATTTCAAAAGCCAACGTTTCTAACCAAAACCGTGCGCTACACGAGATTGAAGGCTCTTGTCTTAAATCTCATTCTTAGTTATGAGCCATCCACACCACGCCAGTGAAATTTGAAAACGGTGTTTACACTCTGAACACAAATCAAGTGTTTTCCGTCCACACTAAGCCGGAGAAATTTAAAAACCCAACAACTAACGGTCATTTTTGGATTTGTGTTACGTTTGAGGACATCTCGGGAAGAGAAATCATGATTATCGTGAAGTCCTCGTTTTCAAAAACCCCGTCATTTTCAAAATGTTTTCATCCATACTAGCCGTCATTTTCAAATTTATCCAGTTTGAAGAGCGTTTTCGAAAAGCTCCTTTTTTGTTACGAATAGACCCTTTGCATAAATGGCGGCTAAATTTGGATAACAATACTTGTACATCCTTAGCCTCACATTCATGTGAAATTTCCTTTGTCTTGAAACATGAATGTGAGGCTAAGGATGTACCAAGTATTGTTATTCAAGTTTAGCCGCCATTTATGCAAAGGGTCTATTATTGGGATGGTAGCCTAACCGTAGAAAATAAAGCTTAAAATTCTCAGATTTCTAACGCGTAATGTGGACGGGATAACGAAAGATTATACATTTGAAAAAAGGCACACTTGGCATGAAAACGTTTATGCTTAAATATTACTTAATCAACGTGGCAGTAAATTCGATATTAGGAATTATTAAACTCGTAGGAAGTAAATACAAGCAAACACAAGGAGGGGCAGGGGCGAGGAAAAAGTCCGCGGCCACGCATGAAGTGACGCGAAAAAGTGCGGTCAACAAATTGAAGATTACCCCGCTTAAGGAGGAAATGGGCTCTAAAAGAATGGTCCCTGAGGAGAAGCCTCAAACAACTTCTCAAGTTCAGTTTTGAGTGAGGTACACTTTGTGTCTCCTTACATAGCGTAAGCGAGTAAAGATGTAAACGGTACCTATTTTGTTTGGTTGTGCATGCCGCTTAATGCATAGATAAAATAAAAAAAAATATGGAATAAAATAAAGTAAAAAAAAGTAAAAGTAACAGTATTAAATAAACAAAATTAATTCTTATCAATAAAGATTTGGAAATGCAAAGACAAGCAAAACTGAATTAACGATAAAAACCGGCGAAGTCCCGAATGACCTACTGAAACGCTTTAGCATTCTGAAAAAGTGTAGAAATAAGTTCGATTGTTTGGTGAACAAAATGCTTTTCAGCAGAGACCTAAAACCCACTCTGAACGTGCAAAGCGATTCAAAAGCCCTTTTCACGGTTAACTCTGCTCATTTGCATTACAATGAAATCTAGCATGTATGTGAGGCAATTTCGGGCTATTTTGTAGTTTTAGCCCGAAATTGCCTCGCATCCATTGTAATGCAAATGAGAAAAACTAACCGTGAAAAGGGCTATTCGCGCAAAAGCATTTGTATAATTGGCTTCAAACATTTTAAAGCTAATTTAGTGTTACACCTTGCCGCAAACTTTGTAATTTTTACTTCTCCTTGACAATGGCGTCATGATGACACCGAAACGTCGGTTTTTATCGTTAATTTTGCTTGCCTTAACAAAATTGTCTAGTAATAATCAAAATTCAGTGAAATAATTTAGATATGGTGTAGTGCCATACACTGATGTAACTAAATCTTTACTTCTGTAGCAAAATACTCCCAAGTTTAATTCGAATAATAAAAGTAAACCGGCATACAGTAGCCGGGTGGATATGATTAATTATTTTATATAACTGATTATATTCTTGTGGTTTTCCTTTCCATAGGCATGAATGCTAAAAAGAAGGAAGCTGTACAAGGAAACCACGGACAGCGTGCTTAGCTTAATGAATTTAAGAATTTTCCATGCTTACAGGCACCATATATGTTTCATTTCGTTTTCCATATAGATCTATTTCTATTGCTATACGAAAAAAACATCAAACACTTAATCAATACTATCAGAGCCAACTTTAATTTCATTGCACATACCTTGACATTTAACTCCATGCTTTTGTCTTGTTAGTGTTCTTAAACGCTAGCTGTATTACGTACTTCTTTTAAAAGCTGATATTTTTACTGTTACTGCTTTAGCGATCGAATGCGAGTAACCGACTCGCCCTTTAGGAGAAATTTTCTATGCTAATACTCTCTCAAGATGGTTGTGCAGGCATAACATAATACACGAAAACTATTTGCTTACTTGTCATATCTCTGAGGGCAATTTAATTCCAAGGTTTAGAAGGATTTCATAAGAATCTAGAAGCAAGAGGAAGGCAAATATTTTCAATTAACAGGAGTGTTCTTTGATTATTTTACTCCCCTGACCCTTGTAAATAATCATTATAATCTCAAGTGAACAATGTGGACATCAATTTTACATTACATATCACAGTACTCTTATCTTTTTTTCTGAAATACAAGTATCTTGATCATTCATTCTAGTGATCTATTAAGACTATAAACGAAGCGACCATAAGTAATGTGAGCATGTATGGAATAAAAATTAATCAAATATACTTTAAGAATAAAGACCATTACCAGATAACGCAAGTGTTGCAACAACAACAACAACAACAACTTTATTTACTTTATTTGTTGCTTGTCCTTCGCTAATTTTCCAATCTTTCCCCAGCTCAAACCTTTCTCCGCTCACCACGCTT